>PVJO010015035.1:0-46983 GCA_004026905.1 Hystrix cristata
CTGGTGCTGAGGATCAAACTCAGGGCCTTGTGCTCGCAAGATAACCACTCTAATCACTGAGCTAAATCCCCAGTCCGTAAGTCCACTTTTAAATGAACTGTAAACCCTGTTTTACAGGTAGTCAAACTATGATGTGATGGAGCATGCCCAGTTTCTCTCTCCCTAGCTGATGTAACGTTGCTGTCATCCATTGCACTTATCTGTGTGCTATAATCCACATACTATAATTACACAATACATTGTTATTATCATTATTTTGAATAGTTATGTATTAGGTGTTTTAAACAAGAAAGTATTTTATTTTACCTTTATTATTCTTTCTCCAGCCCTCTTTCTTTCTTTATATATTCAAGTTTTGGATCTGTCATTTTCTTTTTCCCTTAAAGAACTTTTCATTCATTTTCTGCCTTGCAAGTATGCTAACAGTGATATTCCTCAGTTTTCTTTGTTTGAGAAAGTTTTTATTTCTCTTTGTAAGATTGCTGGATATAGAATTATATGCTGGTGTTTTTAAAATTTTTACAGAAAATATTTCAGTCCGTTCTCTGATTTCTTCCATTGTTTGATCTAAGGAAAGTTACCGATTTTTCAGTTGCTCTTTTTTCTTGATGGAACATCGAGTGACAACTTCTAAACTCCTTATATATGAGAGCTGAACCTTAAAGTTCTTTTGTCCTTCAGAATGCTTTTTTCAATTCCAAATATTCACACAACGTCCTTAGTCTTCTCAGGCTTTTTATTTTTAAAATGCTATTATGTTTATTTTTCCTTGTAATCAATTTCTCTCTTATTAAAACTTTTAATCTTGTCACCACATCTGTACTTAATGGACATGGCATGAATATTAGTATTCTTAAAATATCTCGCAATCAACCACAGAAACAACAACTGAAGCCTGTTTACAATGATAAGGCAATACATGTAGCTGCTTTTTCTCTTACCATCAGGTGTACACTTGCAATTCTTTGCTTGCCATACACAAGAATCTAGAATCTACCTTTTGGATCCATCATACAGAGTATCACTGTGCGTTAAAATCGGGTCTAGTATAGAAAAAGTGTTCAGGTGACTTCAACAGGAAGCTCGCATTCATTTTTATTTTCTTGTAGTAGTTAGAAGAAATAAAGAATCAAGGAATAAAGGAATGCTGGAGGAATAAAGAATTAAGATTAGGCAAGTAATTATGGAGTGGATATTTCCTGAAGTTCTGAATTTCTATTTGGACCAATACTTAACAATAAATAGCTACTTCTTTTATATACTGTATATGGATTCAGTAATTACAGCAACTAATTTATGTGATTACTGATGTATAAAAAATATTAGGATATTTTGTTTTTTTGTCATCCAAAATATAAACTAAATGATTGTGTAGTGTATCTTCAAATTTTGAGAAAGCTCTGAATTCTCAAACTAACTTCACGTGTTTGTGGATATCTTTCAATAGCTTTAAAAAGAAATTAAAATATGTTTCCAAGTATAATTCATGTCTATACAAAAAATAAATCCTTTCTTGATGAGAGAACGAAAATTTAGATGTTATGCTTACATCTTGGTATTGTTTTGTGAAACTCTCGAGTCTTACCAACTTGGGATTTTCAAATTGTAATTTACATGCAAAACTAATGTCTGGGCATTTAAATCATTATCAAATCAGAGGATTATCTAAATCCTGAGCTTTAATTTCTGCTGCTTATGTTTATTACTGATTTCTTTACTAATTAATACCTTCTCAGAGGAGGAAGAGGGGGAAAAAAGAAAACCTGCAATACAAATTAGTTAATTTTATTACTGATGGTTAGTGGAGAAAGAGTTTAAGCAAGGTGATTAAAATAGTGTTTAACATGATCTGTGGCTTTCAAATAACTTATGTTTTTCCTTCTCCTAAATGGTCAAGGATTTGCTTTTACTTTAGGCTTAGTTATCTAGTAGTCTTCAGCAGAAATAGCCATTGTGAAAATTTAAAACATGTTAAATGTATTTTATATTTAATATATATATTCAGGTTAACTTAGGGTAAAAATGCTTAAATTGGACAGTTAGTGTTCAGTATGTCTGGCACACACTTTTTCTGAGAGTTTGCTTTCCTCCTTCAAGTGCCTCTTTGTTCTTTTATTCCCTCCTTCTCCCTTCTGTTCTCCTTCCTTCTCTTCCTTTTTTTAACTTTCTTATTAAACTTCATCTATGTGCTGGGCCTTTGTATCTAAATCTTACAGTGGAGCTCCTGGAAGAAATTTCAGTTTTCATGGACAACCAAGGTTTAATCAGATAACTGTCCAAATAGTCAGCTGATGCTTTGGTATATGGTCCTCTGTGCTCAGAGTCCCTGTATTAGCCAGGCTAGGCTATATTGCTATTACAGATATAACCAAGATGTCTTAGCTGAAGCAAAGTTGAATTCTTTCTTAGGAAACAGTTACTAGCAAATGTTCCAAATTGGGAACATGAAACTGTCCTACATAGTTGTTGACGGGTTCTGGCTGATTTATGGGTTCATGGGTCTTTGTCATTTTAGCCTATGTAAAGAGATTAAAAAGCAAGGAGTACTGTTCAGGAAAGTTTATGGATGGAACCTGAAAACTAGGTGCATAATTTCCATTCACATTTTGTAGTCACATATTCAGACTAACTACAAGGGAAACAGAAATGAAATAGAATGTTATATCTGCCCTTAATCATATAGACAAGAGAATCTTATCATAATGCTATTGTATTCCCTTCTAGTCTTTAACATACATTTTAAAATATTGTTCATACAACTAATATTTTGATCATAGTTGTATGATCAAAATATTGATCATACAACTTATGGTTATGGAATTTTAAAAAAATAATAATTTGACCTTTTCCTCAGGCCAGTAGACATGCTTGAAATGTACAACAATTCATTAATCATTCTCTTGGTGATGGAATACGTACTATTTCCATTGTTTAGTATAAATAAGTCTGATAAACAGCTTTTGTACATAAACACACGACTGCATTTCTAATTATTACTTTAGTAGACTTGGTGACTCAAAAGGTGGGTATATATTTAAAGTTCTTAATATATACTCTGTATTTGATCCTCAAATAGTTTATGTCAGTTTATCTTCTTATGAACAGGAATGAATGTACACATATTATGTATGCAGTTACCAGATGGATCTAGCAGTTGTATTCTTGGGCAATATCCCGGTGAAATAAGAACTTATATTCTTTCAAAAACCTATACAAGAATTTTCGTAGTAATTTTGTTCATAATAAGTAAATACCAGAAGCAACGCAAGTGGTCCTTAATGGGTAAACAGTTAGACCAGTGATGCATCGTTGTCATAGAATATTATTCAGAATCAAAGGGGATGCCATTATTGATAAATGCAAAACTTAGATGAATCTCTAATGAATTATGTTGAGTATATTAAAGGCAGTCTCAAAATGTTAAGCAGTGTATGATTTCATTTATATAATATTTTTCGATGCAAAAAAAATTATAGAAAATTGATTGGTTGTTGCCACGGATTAAGAATAGGAAGGGAAAAGCAGGGGAGTGCGCATGGTTATAAAGGACAACACTAGAAAACCTCCTGAGAAGGGAGGTGTGCTGCAGCCTTACTGTAATGTTGGGTTCTCAAACCCACAAATGTAAAATTTCATAAAACTACACTCACACACACACACACACACACAGATACACACATACACACATTATTCACACATGTGAATGAGTAAAACTGGGGAAATCAGAATAAGATTAGTGGTGAGTTTTATCAGTGTTAATATTCCGTTTATAATATTGCACTGTAGTTTGGCAAGATATGATCATTGGGAAAATTGGGTAAAGTGCCTATAAGATCTCTGCTATGTCTTGCAACTAACCACATATTACTCTATAATTATCTCAAAATAGAAAGTTTTATTCAAAACTGTGTATTATATTTGGTTTATCACATGGCTTTAGTACTTTCTGTATAATAAGGTCTGTTGTTTGATGGTTGTCAATTTTTCTATAATTGCAATTAGGAAATTATTTTATTTTTATCCCTTCCTCCTATTTCTGGTCAATAGTTAATGTTCAAAAAACAGTTAAAACTATCTCTTATTTCTCTTCCAGGATTTTCTTCTTTTACTTTTTATTGTAACTTTTGTAATATTATAGTAATTAGAAAAATATTTCTTTACCTTCTATCTTTTTTGTTTGGACATATGGTCGCACATCTTTACTGACCTATCTTTCGGGTAGTTATGTGACAGACTTGACTTTTTTTAACTTTTTTTTTTTCTAGATGTAATTGCCAAGGCTTTCTTGGCCAGCACTAGTTGTTTTAGTACAGATGAACTGATCATACCTATTTATATACTCTAGGTCATGATTTTTGTTGTTATGAGTGTTTTTTTTTATCACGGAAGAATCTAATTATGTTCACTTTTTATTTTAAAAATTGGTTTAAGTAGAACTATATTGAAGATACTCCTCATCTCCTGGGTTAAAACACTTGATCGTTAGCTATCTGTATAAAGTCCTTCTTGTTTATTTATTTAGTTGTTTACCACTTCCTTATTACTAGCCCCAAATTTAATACTTGACATACTATAGTCATTTTTCTCTTTTCTGTTTTAGTGTACTCTTGTAAAATATATAGAATTTTGTATGTGTTTCACACTCACATAAGTACTTCTGTGCCATGTATCTGGTTATTTAGTAATTTATGGATCTTTATTGTTCTATATAAGTTTGCTTATGAGTTTGTTGAGCTCCTCAGATAGAATATTCAACTAGAGTTTTGGTTAGGTTGGCACTCGGTGTATAGATTAATCTGAGTAAAACTGAGCTTTTTAACTGTGTGTGGAACATACTTAGTAAAGAAGTTTAGTGATAAGGAACACACTTTGTAGTGTCTATATTTTCTTCCTTTCCTGATATTTTGATGAGGAAGCCTACTGTAATTTGCCTCATATCTCTTTGTTGATGTTTTAACTGTCTCAGCTTGAGTTATTTTTACTTTTTTTGCTGTACTTAGATAAATAGGTGGCTATTAAACTACTAACATGCAGGTAGGTTTGTGTTACAATCCTTACAAGTATTCTCTATTACTGTATGTTTGCTTGTATAATTTCCAGTTACAACAGTCTGTCAAAAAGATTCGAAATTCTATTTACATCTTCTCGAAATTGTGTGGAATGATTTATTTGCACAATAATGAAATTGCTTCGTCTTAGCTACAGCTAGGACGATCTAAGCAAATGGCTGGAGGCTTATTTGAACTTCTTATTTTGAGGGTGATGTGTGCTTGATTCCAGTTCTCTCGGTGGTATAGATAGAATTGTGTTGCTCCAAAATTCATATGCTGAAGTCCTAACCTCCTGTGTAAGTGAATTAGACGTAAGGTCTTTAAGAAAGTGACTAAAGCTAAATGAAGCCATAATGCTGGAATCCTAATGTAGTACAACTAGTGCCCTTCTAAGAAGAGGAAGAGACAACAGGGCTTTCCTTTTGCCAGGTGAGAACTCAGTGAGGTCACCTGATGCAACCCTGGAAGAGAATTCACCAGAACTGACCATGGTAGCTCTTTAATATTGTATTTCTAGTTCCAGAATTATGAAGAAATATGTTTCTATTGTTTAATCCACCCAGTCCTTGATATTTTGTTATTGAAGCCCTAGCTGAGTAAGATACTAAGTCTGACATTAGAGTGATTGTCATATTAATTAATGCTCTGAGAGATACAATTATGAGTCAGGCTTCTATTAGAAATCATTTTATAAGAGTCTAATTTTGTTCCAGGGGTTTATAGACATTAAAAAGTAGATGAACCATTGGTTGTATCTTTCCATGTTTTCTGACTCCTAGTGAACTACATGAAATGGCAACTACTTTTTCTAACCACCTCAATGCTTTATGTTCCTGATTAAGCTTTATGCATCATTTCCTGCCTTTTCTCACTCTCAGGATATGAAATTATTTTGCAGTTTAATTCAATTAGGTCATCTGAGACATGTTGTAAGCTTGGCTTCTGAAATGCAAAATCATATTGCTTATACATCTTAATATATTAAGCAGGAGCCATTTCAAGAGTCAGAGCCACCTAGAAAATTAGATAATTGCACTTAATTATTTTTAGATCAATTGGCACCATATATTTTTCCTCTTGAAGAGATATTATAGCAATCTGATATTTTCTTATATCTATTTTTGAGACTTTTTCTCTGAATACATTAAATTTGTAGTAGAATTTGGATTTAAATAGAATCTGGATTTGATGATAAGTATGAAAAGGAAATTTTGTCTTTCTCTTAGATTTAATACCTACCTCAATCCCTGAAATGTATCAGGAGAACGAATGTCTACATACTTGCTCTACATTATTTAAAAAAAAACTTTAAAAAGCCCTTTGTTTCAAAATTAATTCATGTAAAAGCTTGAAACATTATCAAGTTGATTTTTAAAGTACTTCTTAAAGAATAATTTTGACAAACATCTCCAAAGGGGTTCACAAAAACTTCTGAGTTACTGGGATATAGATATTTATTAGCAGTAATCACTGATTACACATTCTAAACATTCATTCAACATGAGGGAATATTGTGCTAACATTGAAGTTAGGTTATTTAAAGGCCCAATCCCAAAGTAGGCAACTGAAACGAATAGACACTTCTCAGATGAAGAAGTAGAAACAGCAAATAGACACGAAAAAATGTTCAACATCACTGGTCATTCGAGAGATGCAAATCAAAACAACCCTGAGATTCTACCTCACTCCAGAAAGGATGGCTATTATCAACAAATCAGCCAATAACAAATGCTGGAGGGGCTGTGGAGAAAAAGGAACCCTTCTCCACTGTTGATGGGAATGTAGACTGGTGCAACCGCTATAGAAATCAGTGTGGAGATTTCTCAGGGAACTAGAACTAGAGGTTCCATTTGACCCAGCTATTCCCCTTCTTGGAATCTTCCCAAAAGAATTAAAGGCACCAAACCACAGCAATACATGCACACCCATGTTTATAACGGCACAGTTTGTAATAGCTAAATTTTGGAAACAGCCCAAATGCCCATCAGCAGTGGAATGGTTGAAGAAAATGTGTTTTGTTTTTTTTTAATACAATGGAGTACTATTCTGCCATAAAGAATGATAAGCTTGAGATATTTCTAGGTAAATGGATGCATCTTGAGACCATACTCTTAAGTGAAATAAATTGGACACACATGTTTAAATACTGCATTGTTTCTCTGGTGTTGAGAAACTGAAAGTGTAAATAAAGGTCATTGTGATTATCGTTGGTAAAATAAATAGAGAAAACTTGTGAGGAACACGTTCAGGATGTTACTCATCTCCGTTTTGAGTATGACGAAGGCTAAGTCCCATGGATAGTCCAGTCTGTATTGTGGAACATCACCCTCCTCTTTGCTTTGAAGAAGGTGTGGGTAAATGAGAAACACTTACCAGGCATCTACGCTTTCTTTATTTTTAAAGCCTTTTATTACCAATAGCTCTGGCTCTGTAGCTGCTATCAAGTAAGTTTGGTTGTTTAGAATCTCAGGTTAAACTATGTTAGCTAAGAGAGATCAGGTACTTTTCTGTTCAGAGAAGCACAGTGTAATTCTGGTTACTTCATTTTCCTTTATTCAGCCACAGTTACTTCAGTTTCCTTTGTAATTTAACAAGGGTTAGAAACTGTATTAGGAAAATCCTTCTTCTAAGATACGTTTTCTATCAGCTGTATCATTTTTATACTATTAGCTGGGAATTATGGTGTGCTATATTTGAGTATTCTCACAAGAAGGCTTGAAAGCAATTATACATAGTTTTACCCAACTGTGACCATACAATGATTTGATGGTAAGTTAAAAGGAAATAATATAGCTAGGTGTGGTGGCATATGACTGTAATCCCAAATACTCCAGAGGCTGATGTAGGAGGATCCCTGCAAGTTCCAGGCTAGTCCGAGTTACACAGTAAGCTCAAGGCCAGCCTGAATTACATAGCAAGACTTCATCTCAAAAAACAAAAACAAAAACAAAATAAAAAAATAAAAATAAATAAGAAAAATAGGGAGATAATACTACTTCACAGAAATCTGTTTCTTATTTAGCACTTTATCCACCTTGACAATCTCCTTTGTTCTATTTAAATGGCAATAGATATTCAGAACTTTTATGTAAAAACTCATGAATCTGTGTTTTGTGGTTTATATCAATTCCAAACTAGAGAGTGAAGTCATAAGCACCTAGCTTTTCTTTGGGTAGTTGCAGATTGAACCAGGGCCTTAGGACTGTAATGGCTTAAAATGAACTCTAACCAACGATTCACGGTTTTGCCTGAAAAGGAAGTTTGGTTCTTGTTAAGTCAAAATCTATTAGAAGAACACAAGTAATTCTTTGGTATGGTAAATTGAAATTTGTTAGACTGCAAGAAAAATTCTGTGGGTTTATTGGTGGCCTTGCTTTTATGTTTTGGTGCAATATAATCCATGGCAGGATGTGTAAAGCTGAAATGTAATACAAAGAAATTTCATATCATTGTTTCTCTAGAGGTAGTTCAGTAAGGGTCAAAGTTAAATTGAATCAAGCTAGAGAGGCAATGCAATAGAACTGAGAAAATTAGATGTGGCCAGACAGTATTAGAGAGCAGTAGAATGAAATCGACTGACTGTGAAAAGCTTCAGAAAGTGGCAATAAAATTTTTAAACCATTTCAAGGATGTAATAATTGTACATTGAATATTTTCCTGTCCTTTTATTGAATATTTTCCTGTCCTTTTGTCACATTATTTAATATTTTACAGATTTACTTTTCATCTTTCAGAAGTTTAGAGAGTAAAGAATGCAATCTGTTTGAGGACAGAATGAATCATTGAACACGTGTTTAAAGCTGGGTTAGAGCCTTTCTATCTGATTAGTCTGTAGGACATAAATTCCTAATCAAGAGACATGTAAGTGTTTTCACAAAGATGATGGAAAACTGGTGCAACTGAACTGGTGTGGTTTGGGGCCACACCTTGGTCTGTGCTAAGGTACCAGCAGTTTTACTCACTTGCTTTTATAACTACCTTTGAAGGTGTCAATAGAGAAGGCAGATACTATCATGATATTTTTTTATGAAAATGGTTCTGACCTTATTGATTCATTGAAATGATTTCAGAGACTTACAGAGTTCTAAGGACCACATTCTGAGTTGTCCTTAGAAGATCTCAGTCTAGGCCATATAAGGAGAAAAGGTAGCAATGTCCTTTCTTTTTAGATATTTCTTGTTTGATTTCTGAGATTCGATTCTTTTGTTTGAAAAGCCCCTAAATTCCACAGCACCAGGGATATTTATTATCTTTAATGCTAGAATTTCCACTTTCTTTTTCAGAATGATAATAGACTTTGGGAAAATCTTGCTTAGAGTTTTTGATTAAGGGTGAGAATAAACAACATTTTTCGTTGATGATTTTTAAAAGTGGTTTCTTACATTTTCCTAAAATGTACTAGGATTTATATAGGAATCTAGAAAAAGAATATAGTAAAACCAGAAATGTAGAAAATGTTCTTAGAAATATTCAAAAGAAGTTTCTCATCAGAAATGTCTTGATCTTTTTCAACCATACAGATGATGTAGTTAAGCGAATATAATTTTGTATTTGTTTCTTTGTTATTTGGGGCCATGCAGTCACAATTTATAGACAGTTATTTGTTTTATTGAAACATTTTAGCATTTCCCAGATACTACAGATTGACTGCATGTATCACAGGGTCTTAATGTCAAGGCTATTAGATTAGATAGATGTCCGGGAAGCACCCACATTATTAATGGACAAAATTTGGTACATGGTCACTTTTTCTGGTGTGAAGTTTTGCCAGATTATCAAAATAATTTCTTACAGATACTTAACCCCAGTTATTCTGTATTTAAGGAGAGTATAAGTCCTTTATTTCAATTCTATGAAGAAAATATTTTAAACAAAGGAGATATGGATCAGTCAGTTGCTCGAATTTTCTCTCTGTACTGTTGTTTTGGGCATTATATAAACAAAGCCCAAGTGCTTTAATTGTGTTTGAATTAATTTACAATACATGAAATTCACCCACACTTGTTCTATTTATCTCTCCATGGAAACAGCATGCGTTAGGCAGCTACTAAATTTTCCACATGTAGGACATTTCCACTTTTATATTTAACAATATATTCTAGATTTTTAGTTTTCTTAAACTCTATGGAAATGCAGTGAAGTTTAATGTTATTTATAAAAATGTATTTATTTATTTATTTATTTTTTAAACAAGAACATGTATTGGTACGTTGTATACATAATGATCACATTTATCATGGTTATTTTGTCTGTGGACATAATGTATCTTGGTCCTCCATCCCTTCCCCACCCCTACCTTTCTTTCTCCCCTGTTCTTATTTACAGCAGGTTTATTTACATTTTTCCATTTTTTCTCTTTCCCTTTCTTTCCCTTTTCTCTTCCTTCTTTTCCCACTTTTCCCTTTCTAGTTCTCCTGTCTTTTGAATATTAAAAATGTATTCTGAATAAGTGAGGTCTTCATTGTATAGATTGATGTCTTTGCCATAACTCCTTCCAATGTTTTTGTTTGGTTGTTTTTTAAATAATATGTTTTAGTATCTTCTTGCAGAATAGTTTTCATTTTTGGAGGCCTCATTACAAAATATTTTCCATGTACATATCTTTACTGTAATTTCTACTTTAATTTTTATCGAGGTATAATTTACCTCTCTTAAAGCATTCAAAGTATTAACTATATTATGATGCATTTTTAAGTTGATTTTATTTTTTAGGAGCTGTCTTAGATTCACAGAAAAAAATTGAATGGAAGGTACAGAGTATTTCCAAATCTCTTTTTGCCACCAGGTGTCCTAGCCTCTCCCATTATCAGCGTCCTTCACCAGAGTGTTACATTTGTTATGACCATTGAATCTACATTGATACATCCTTACTCAAAGTCCATAGTCTACATTGTTGGTATTGTATATTGTGTGTGTTTGGACAAATGTGTAATGACATGTGTCCACCATTAAAGTGCCGAATGGTGTTTTCCCCATTCTAAAAATCGTATATGTTCCATCACTTCCTCCTTCCTTATGTCTTAATCCCTTATAACTACTGATCTTTCCTGTCTCCTCTTTTGCCTTTTCCAGAATGTTACCTAGTTGGAATCATGCTATATGTCCACCTTTCAGATTGGCTTCTTTCATATGTAACAGGACTTTAAGATTCCTCGATGTCTTTTCATTGCTCGATGGCTCATTTTGCTTATGCTGGATAATATCCTATTGTCTAGGTGTTCCACAATTTACCCAATCACCTATGAAGGACATTTTGGTTGCTTTCAAGGCTTGGCAATTTTGAGAAAAGCTTTTATAAGCATCCATGTGCTGGTTTTTGTGGAAACGTGTTTTCAGATTATTTGTTTAGATACCAGGGATCTTAATTGCTGGGTCATATGGAAAGAGTATATTTAATTTTGTAAGAAACTGCCAGACTCTCATTCAAAATGGGTGTATAAAACACCAGTGAACACATCCAAGACTGGTGCTTTCTGTTTTTAAAAATTATTAATTACTGATTCAATTTCTGTAAGAGATAAAAGCCAATTCAGCCATATTAGGTCTTTGAGGAGATGGTCTATTTCATCAAGGTTATCATATTTGTGGGAATGAAGTTGTTCATAATACTTCCTTATTATCTTTTTAATATCCATAAGTTCTATAGTGATTAGTGATATAGATATGTATATGTGAGATATATATATATATAACAGACTATATATAGAGTGATATATACAGGTATACATATGTGTGTGTGTATGTATGAATGTATGTATGTATGTGTATTTTTTTTCTTTTTCAGTATGACTAGAGGCTAATGTTTTTATCTTTTATAAGAGCCAATTTCTGGTTTTGTTAATTATTCTCTGTTCATATTTTATTTCAGTTTCATTGATTTATATGCATATTTTCTTATTTTGTTTTGTTTATTTTGGACTTACTTTGCTCCTTTTTTCTAAAATAGATGCTTAGCTAATTGATTTTTATACCTTTCTTTTCTTAAACAGGCATTTAGTGCTATTAATTATCCTCTAAGCACTGCTTTTCCTGTATCCCACAAATTTTAACAAGTTGTGTTTTCACGTCATTTGGTTAAAAATATTTAAAATTTTTTCCAGATTTCTTCTTTCACATTTGTTATTTAGAAGTGTGTTGTTTACTGTTCATGTAGTTTGGGATTTTCCAGCTGTATTTATTATTAATTTATAGTGTAATTCCACTATATTTTGAGAGCCAACATTATCAGACTTCTCTTTTTGGTTTGTTAAGGTGTGATTCATGGCCAGAAGGTGGTCCATTTTGGTGAATGTTCCCTGTGAAATTAAGAAGAATTTATAATCTGCTATTGTTGGATTAAATAACCTATACATTTGTATTATACCCAGTTGATTGTGATATTTTTGAGTTGAACTATGCATTTACTAATTTTATGTTGAACGTTTCTTTTTTATGGAAGAATATTGACAACTTCAACTGTAATAATAGATTTATCTATTTCTCCTTGTGAGTTTTTTCCCTTATTTTTGCCTTGGGTATTTTGATGCTTTTTTGTTAGATGCAAATATTATAAAGATTGTTATGCCTTTTTGGAGAATTAACACTTTTATCATTGTGTAATGCCTATCTTTCTTCTTGATAACTTTCCTTGCTCTACTCTTTCTGCTTTGTTGGCTATTTCCTTTCCTCATGTGGAAGATTTGAGTTGAAGGAGTTTGAGTATTTCCCTTCTCCTAGGTCATTTAGGTTCTGATAAAACCCTAATAAGTTAACCTCTAGTTAAGTTTCTCCTGAGGGCACACCATGCTGAAAAGGGTAGGATGCTATTGAGTATTTAAAAAATGGTTCCCTTTCCAGTTCCTCTGTTGGAATCCTGAGGGGATTTTCATCAATATTCAGCATAAGAATTTGGTAGAGTTCCAAGAAGTAAAACTCACAGAAGTTTCTAGGCCCAGGTATGACTGGGTCCCTGAGGAATTTTTAGTCTCTCAAACTTTTCCACATTGATGCTCCCGTAATTTGTCACTTACTGTCCAGGTTTTCCCTTCCTGGCACCAGTTTCTAAGGAAGTTTTGCTCCAAGAAGTTGTGGTTCTCTGTCTGCCTTCTGTCTCTTTAATTTGGGGGCAGCAGTATGCCCTGTGACATTTGTCATAAGGACCTAAGAAGAGTTACTGATTTTCAGGTCCTTTAGTTTTTTTCCTGGTTGTTAGGAAGGACTGGTAACTTTCAGGATCCCTGCATGTGGACCAGAAACTGGAAGAGTAGATCATATATATTTTAAGTATATAGCTCATGTTTTAATTTATAATTTTGTATTTCAACATAGGTGTTATTTGCATTTGGCTTGGGGGCAGAAATAATAAAACATAGAATTATTGGATAATATTTCTTTCTAAGATCAAATAAATTTTCTCTTTTTTCAAATACCAAATAGTTTTTGTATCTGTGAGAATTGTACATTTTGAGTTCTGCCAAATGTTTTTAGGCAACACGTTTTTGATTGAGCAATTACAGATAAACTAGGTGGTGTTTGCCACTGTCACATCCTACCTGGCTTAGCCTAAAATTATGTCCTGTATGTGATACTAATTTCCTGGGGCTACAGTGATCTTCAGTAATGTTCTTGTAAGATTATTTATCTGGCTTTAGTTTGTATATTAATAATGTCAAAAGCACAGGTCCCTTTCAAGTTCTCCTTGAAATTTTTTCTGATATTTTATAGAAAGAACTCGATGGTAGCACTTTTCTTTGCATGAAACTTTTGTTGTTAATATCTTTAAAATGAAACACATTTTCTCTGATTTTTCTAGTCACTAAATCCAAATAATGGGCTAGTGATCTAAACACAATTATTTTATTTAATAATTGTTTCTAGTATGATTAGTTTTTGGTATTGAAAGGCCTTTAGGAATCACCTTGTATATGAAATAATGGCTTTAATAAAAATTTACTGAATGTGTATTTTGCCAAACTCCTAGTTTTCTACTTGGTAATTTTCATTTCAAGATCACCACCACACTTCAATGTATTTTTACAGTGATTTTTTGAACATTCATTCCTGGAAGAAGACATCAAAGGATCTCTTTTGAGCATTATTTGTTAAAGTCAGAAAATATGACATACAACTACATTTTTGAAAATCTTTTTCTGCAGAAGGGAAGGCATCAAATAAACTTGGGAACTCTGGCAGGAAGGATGCTGGGACTAGTTAACTTGATATATGTTGTTAGATCAAAAGTAGGAGAAAGCAGAGATTTTAGGATTAAGGCATTGAAAAATCCTTTGTGGCAGGTAAATTCATATCAATTAAAAAGAAAAATAATGATGCCCTATAACTTTGGTATATATTTGGCAGCTTTCAAATCAAGAAATGGTTATTAATTTCTATTAAAATCTGGCTAGCATCGTGACTACTAATATATTACAAGTCTGGAATGTTAGCCTTAGGTCTGAAAGTAAGAAATGGCATTAGTCAGGGGAAAATGACCCTAAATTTGTAGTCATTGTTATTGGGTTACCACAGATCAGTCCATATGCTATAAACAAATCATTTGAAAAGTGGAATAAATTACAATAAATACACAATTTTTAAAACATCATGTAGAATAGCATCACATAATACCTGGGAAATATAAAAATATAAATACTTAAGAAATGTAATGTAATGTGTTCAAGTTCTCCATACTCAAAACTACAAAATTCTGCTAACAGAAATTAAGGGAGACTTAAATGGTGAGATTAGTGTTACCAATTTAAAAATACTATTTCTTTGTGTTTTCTCCTTATTAATTTATAGCTTTGGAGTATCCAGTTGCCTTTTTGGAGAAGCTACTCATTCTGAAATTTATACGAAAATGTAAAATGGCTAGAATAGCCAAGTTAGTCTTGAAGAGAAAAGATAAAGTTAGAAAACAGTAAACTCAAGACTTATTATAAGGCAGCAGTAACTGACACAGTATAATAATTGATAAATAGTTCAGTGGAACAAAATAGAGTTTAGAAACAGACTCAAACATGTATGTATGTATGTATATATTATTTTTTTGGTACTGGGGATCAACCCCAGAGTCTTGGACATGCTAGGCAGACACTCTATCACTGAGCCACATCCCCAGTCCTCAAACATATATTTTATTTTTGACAAAGGCAACAAAGTAATTCAATAAGGAACACAAGAAAGGAAAAAAAAAAACCTTGTCGTCAACCTCCTACATAAACAAAAATTAATTCACAATTCATAGACATGAATATAAAAGAAAAATTATTAAGTGTCTACAACAAATCACAAAATATATAATCTTTGGAAAGGTGAAGATTTCTTAATGGGGCAAAATAAATTAGAAATTAAAAACATATTTAAAAATTGAATGTTGTGAATGTCATGAAAATTAAATGTTTGTCCCATGAAGTATGCAGTAAAAAAGGTCATACATATTCAAATAATAAATATTTGAAATATGTATATTTGATGAAGGATTTGTATCTGGTTTATATCAAGAATTCTTATTAATCAATAAAAAGATAACCCAATTGGAATATGGGTAGAAGTCTTGACCAGACATTTTCGTAGGTAAGCAAAATGTACAGAAGAACATAATGTGTATTGTTGTCATCAAAGAAATGTAATTTAAAAACCACAGTGACATATCATTATAGAATGGCTCCCATTAGGAAAACTGACAATACTGCAGGTGGGCAGTGATGAGGAACAAATGGAACTTTCACACATTGCTGGTGGAAGCGTAATAGTTACAGTGACTTTGAAAACTGGCAATCATTAATAGTGCTGTCATACTCTCCTACCTTATGACCTTCCAGTTTCATTACTGGGCATATTCCCAAGGGAAATAAGTACAATGTTTATAAGAAGACTTGCATAAGAATGTTTTTAATAGCTTTATTAACTTCTCAAACCTAGAAACAACCCAAATGTTCTTTAATGGGTTACAACATTATAATGTTCCTTTTATTTTGTCATTATTGCCATATATTGGAACTTCAGGGTTCCCTAGGCTTAAGGAATCATCTCGATCTGAAGCCTAATGTTCTTTGAATGGGGTTTTTATGCAATGTTTATACAGTACAAAGATCTGT
The DNA here is from genome assembly GCA_004026905.1 of Hystrix cristata. Classification (NCBI taxonomy): domain Eukaryota; kingdom Metazoa; phylum Chordata; class Mammalia; order Rodentia; family Hystricidae; genus Hystrix; species Hystrix cristata. The sequence goes on from PVJO010015035.1 coordinate 16,127, forward strand.
GACGATTGCAGTGATATGTGAGGTGATAGGGAGTGACTCACCTGCATGAAGTTTTCTGTAAAAAAAAATATTTGGATACTGTAATATCCAACCATTGCTATTCTGTAACCAACAAGAAATCCAGTGAAGTGTGGGAGGTTAAAGTTATGAAACATCTCCTACAGGGGGAATTTAAAATCTTACACTTCCCGGAGAGTGAGTACAGAAGCAATGTAATAATGGTTGTGCCCTGGGCCTTCCAGAGAACTCAAGCTTCAAGTGGAAGGAGTCAAGTCACTCAGAGTCAGAAACACCACTCTAAAGAGTCTCAGCAGCAGAAGAAAGGGCTGTATTACTCATGTCCTCTTGACATGAACTCAGTGATGGTGAACATTTTAGAATTTTCAATGGTAACAAACAGTCTTCTGCGGCATGCATGCCATAGAGCCACCACCACTGGTACAGGTGGTGAGATGGAATGTAATAATAAAGGAGAAGTTATTCAATTTAGATTGGACAAATTGCTGGTTATACATTCACAAATGTATGTAAGATTAGAGAAAAGTTTAGTGGAGATTTGGGTTTAATGGAGTGCATTTTTGGGGATGGGTCATAAATTTGCAGGCTTCGCCTTAAAGAAGGAAAAACATGTTGTGGCTGATGTAATGGGCAGTGAAGATCAGGTGACAAGGAATTGGGGATGGTTAACATGGGTAGAAAAAGCAGCCTAAGGCAGAGGAAGTTAATGAAATAGGCTATGATATTACAGTATACTATACTCTTTTGGCATGTATTTGGAGGCGTACCATTTCAGCAAAGTGAGAGTCAGAACCTTAACAGATTTTTGTGTATGTTAGATGTGCTGTCAGTATGGGAAATTTTCACAAGCTTATACTTTTTTGGTAACTGCTTTTCTATTATAAAAAGCAATATTAAAAACTTCTAAAAGCCTTTAAATTGCATAATGTCAAATTTTACTATACTCTGCCACACTGAAGGAGCTTTGGCTGTAATACAGGCTTCTGTCTTCAGATACTTTTCAGCAAGTATGTAAAGCCGTGTGTGTGTACTCCATGGTATTGGTGACTACTGTGAGTTGACTGGAATTTTACTTGATAGGAGATGAAAAAGCCAAGACATCATAATTTTGCAGACATCCCAAGAGATTTTAAAATAATAAAAATGACCTGCAACAATTTTAGCCCTCGAGCAAAATAAATCATGTTTCATTTTGCTCCAAAATCTTTCAGGTTTCAAAGATCCTATAATAAATGTGTCAGTACTGGATTTTTCCTTGCTGGAGAAGTGAGCTGTGAGATGGTAGCAATAGATTTTGAACCACTTGAGATTCAAGGGGCTGGATTTAGGCGCATCTGTGATTAGGCACCAAGATTCTATTCTCTCTTCGGAAGATCATGGGAATCTGTTACAGGATCAAGTGTTTATTTCTGTCATTTTACTTTGTGTCTGATTTTCCTTCTTTGATATTCCATCTATATGATGTTTTGGGTCTTTTTAAACACACAGAGCTCATCCTGAAGGAAAAACAAAGATACGAAAAAATGCTGTCTAACTTTCTAGAAAATATGTAATTATCTTCTGAGACTCACGATTTAAAATACATTTTGTATTTGAGAATATGGTTAAGTGACTTTAATTATGAAGAAAAATAAAGGATAGAAAATGCAACCCTAGAGGCATGACAATGAAAAGACATTTAAGGGACCTAGTTTTCATTTAATTTATATTTCTTATGTCGAGAAAGAGATACAGGGCATTGAAAATAGTTCTTCTTTATCTGATGGACAGTTTTTGAAATTTTTTGTTTTCTTTTACTAGACTGAACTAAGTGTGGCCTTTGTACATTTGCCGTTGCAGAGGGTTTTTCTTACTGGGCCCCAATAGCCTTTTTGTGCTGTCTGTAGCTCCCTTGGTCTTCCCATCCTCGATATGTCTCAGAATAATTGGGTATGCTAGAGAAGGGGCCAGAGGAGGAAGATATATCAAGATGTCTAATTGGAAAGTAAATCAATTATCTTCCGATAATCGAAGAGAATAGAGCATCAAAGAAATGAACTTTTCTAACTATTCTTATGGGACAAGGAATTGCTGTAATCTTGCCATCCAGCAACTCGAAGTATGAATCAGAAATTTACTAAATTGTTATACTTATAGTGGTATACACACCTGTTGTCTATAAAGGGAAAGCGCAGCCCTAAAACAAACAAACAAACAAGAACCTAAAAGGCAAGGAAAATAAAACAATTGTGCTATTTTTCCAACAGCATGTGATGATGAATTTCTTACTCAAAGCTTTTCAAATAAAGGTGGGTTGCTCATTCAGAATCATTTTTAGTTCTCAGCCTTTTTAAAAGACTTTTTCAGGCAATTATTCATCCTCCCCCCATTTGCCTTCAGTGAAGGGCTGTTTCAGGAAAGTTTTGGGGTGATTTCCAGAATCACTGTCATAATAAGTTTTAGAGACTGAAAAAGAACTAGGTAGGACTCTGGTCCTCCTGGCCAAAGATGACAATGACAATGTGAGTTGCAGCAGCTGGCAGTATCTTGTGTAATAATGTTAACATAAAACTAAAATTATTTTTGACTTGAGAAAACTAATCCCGAGGTGTTTACTCAGTAGAAAACCATGCATATCTTATGAAAAATTACTGTCTTTAATTTTGATGCCTGTCACTTAAACTAAACATCTTCATCTCTGTCATATCCTCCCTTTTCTTCTCCCAGGAGCATCTGTATGCTGAACAGCTGATTTAGCACAGATGTAATGATTGTTTGGGTAGGTGTAACACAACACGAGAGTGAAATGGATGAGGGACTTAATAGTGCACCTGAGAGTAACTGAAATGATTGACAAGAGACCCAAATGGCTGCATGGGAGAGGAAGGGAAGCACGCAGGGATTTGGTGGCTGGAAAAAAGCATGGAACCAAAGGACTGGATGCTGCAGTGCAGTGTTAGTAAAAGACAGACAGAGGGAGAAGTTGTTTCATGGATGAGAAAGATGGCCTTCAGATTTTTGAGATTTAAACTACCTTTGTCTCCGGATGATACCATCTAAATAGGAGCCATTTCATTGGAGAGAAGAAAGTCATGAAGGAAATGAAGTCCAAAAACTGTAGCAGCATGTTGCTTGGGTGGGTCATGCACTTGAACACTGAATAGGGCATACTCGTAATGATTACAGAACATTGTAGGGGACATTGAGAATTATAGACATTTAAAAAACAACACACTATCTATGTCCTCTAGGATTGGATTGGGTGTAAGAGATATTGAAAAATCAGTAATGATTTGGGGATTTAGAGTGCTTGGCTAACGTGCACAAAGCCCTGGATTCGATCCCCAGTACTGAGTACTGCAGAAAACAAACAAACAAACAAACAAAACCAGTGATAATACATTGGATAATTATATTAGAGATAAATAGTACCTACTGTTTAGTGTGAACTTAAATTTTTGTTGAGAGAATAAATAAATGTGTGAAGTCCTAAAGAGAGAAGGAAGGAACTGACCTAGCAAGGACAACAGGAGAATAGAAGTGGAAATGTTATGGAAACACTGCCAGGAAAATAAGATTTGAGTTGAATTTGGCAGCATAGATTGCCATCACCAAGGTAGAGAGTAGGGGCTGGGGGAAGGAAATCCAAGCAACAGAGAAAAGAGGCAAACGACGGATGTGTGACTGGAGAACAGGACGTGTGTAGGAGCGGGGTGCAGGGGGTCCTGTGGGAAGGACCTGCGTGCCCCGCTTCATTATTTGGACTTTGTCCTGAAGAAAATCTAAGCCACTGGAGGCTTTATAGGATGTCAGGTTGAGAATTAAAAATTTTAATGACTACTTTTTGACAATGTGGGCATTATATTGGAAAACGCAATATCCCATTGAAAGTGAAATTTGTGTTCAATGATTCCTACTTTAGCACTATTTCTCTTACTCTAAAGAATAATGGTATGACAACAAAGAGTAATTAGAAATTGATTTATATTGTAGTTTAAATGAACATATGCTATAGATGTGATATTTTTGTAGTATTTTTTGAAAATGCAGCACTGAAGAATAGTTTTCCTCTCTTCCCTCTGTGGTCAGAGGTCACCTCTTATCCTGTAGGTGCAACCATTTCCCTTTCCCGTTAAGATTCCACTGATTTTTGGTGTTGCTTAGTTAATGTAGGCATCTAATTTATCACCAGTCATTTCTCTGCAATTGCAATACAAAAATCTTATTTGCAATTGCTTTTTGACATATTCACTGTACAAAATAATCAAATAAGAGAATTCAACTCTATTGCTCTATTGCAAAAATGCTATATAAAAACAGTGTCTTGGTAAATGTGATTATCATTGGAAAATTGCAACACTTTCAATAATTGACTCGAATCAGAGTGCTTTGGGTGGGTGTTATATATTGCTTAAAAGCATACATTTTATGATTTCTGTTACAGTGGTCATTCAAATTAATATAAAATACTTTTAGCTTCTCGCCTGTGGGAGCGAATTACTTCAGATACTTTTGTCTTAAAAACACCAAAAGAAAAAAAATGCTGTTGAGTCACTGATCAGGCCAGGAACTGAGCAAGTGGTTTTTTTTTTTGTTTGTTTGTCTGTTTTTTTTCCCCGTGGTGCCAGCGATCGAACTCAGGTCCTTGAACTTGCTAGGCAAGCACTCTAACCACTGAGCTAAATCCCCAGCCCTAAGCCAGCACTTTTGAAATGAGTTTTTAGTGAAAAGCCCAACTGATATTTAAGTTCTAAAGAATCAAACTCCGGCCAATAACCACAGGTTAAAATGAGACAATCTGGCATGACATTTCTTTATTTAAAAAAAAGCAGGTTACTAATGGTAGAAACTAGTACTACAGGTTCTTGCTAACAGTAATAACCTCCAGGGTCATTTTGTTGGTCACCTGTTCAGTAATATTAACTATTATTGAGTGACCTCAAGTTCTTGAATCACTTTCTTTCTTTAGTTTCTTTAACTTCACTGTCTCTTTTTCTCTTCCAAAGACTGCCTCTTCCTGCCTGGTTTACTCTGAGGGCGCATTAGTGCCCACACAGCCGTGGGATGTGGCTTGTTCCCATTCTTTCCGTCTCTCCCATCCCCTCCCAAACTCCCTTGCTTTTGCTATCCTTACCCACCCCATCACCACCAGAGCACTTGTTCATAATGTTTTCTCTCTCTCAAGTATTCTTTTCCTCGATCTTTACCTGGTTAGCTCCCATTAGGTCATTTATATCTAAATTTCAACATTACTCATTCAATAATTTTGATTAGTAAAATATCTGTACTCTCCCTCATAGCATCATTTCAGCTCTGCTTAATATGGACTACATAGGCAGCTCCCCGGGCACTGCAACTATGTCTTTTTTTTTCACCACCTGATCTCCAATATTTAATACGATTCTTGTCACATACTAAGTGCAAATAAACATTTTTGAATGAGTGCATGAGTCCATTTTATGAATATAAATAAAAAAGAAAATCTCTTTTGTTTAAGCCATGCACATGGAAGTAAGTATATCAAGAGGTCTCCTCACTTGGCATCTGAACTGAGATTTATGCATAGTCAAAAAATAAAAGGTGAATATCAAATCATCAGGTTTCCTGGGTAGGATGAAGACTTTGTTCTGAGAGTCATGGGACTTAAAAGATGTCACTTCAGGCACAGAACACAATGAATAGTAATGGTTAGGTAGTGTCACTTTAGTCCCCTTTGACAATATTTTGTTTTCTCTGGCATACCTTCAGTATGTAATATCAAAGGCAAATATTATTTTTGAGAAGATGATACAGAGATACTGAAAAGCTTACTAGTTAGCTAAATGATGATCCTTAAGTATTCAATTTTTATGTGTTTCTAGATGGGAACCGGATGATTGAATGAGTAACTGTGAGACTACTAACATGGTTTGGTTTTATCCTTTGGGTATCAGACCTAATAAAATCTTAACATCACATCTCTAATCAACATATAAGCATATTACAGTCTTATATTCTTCCATTACAAAGTATATAATTTTTCCCTCCAGAGAGAAAATTTATTCTTTTGGGGGAAAATTTTGATTGTAATAAATGCATATTTTGACATGTGTAATTTTCTGTGCAATAATAGCAGGAAAATTGCAGGTAATGTCAAATGAGAGTGATCATCGAACGTTGATGCCCAAGCCTAGGTCCAGACGGCATCTTTTGTGGATTAGATCGAGTAGTCCTAGGGGAGTACTTTGTGTCTGTGTGCACTGGATATTTTAAATCTTATAGCACACATTTGATCTTGCCATAGCTGTTGGGAAACAGTAATTTAATGCTTGTTCAAACAGTGTGTTCTCTTTCTTCCCCTTCAACCTTTGCCCCATTTTCAGCAGCTTGTTATAAATCTTGATTTTATTAAATTCCTGCAAGAACATTTTGGAAAGTAGAGCTATTGGGGGAAAAGTAAAGTGCACAGTTGGCAGTCATCTCAGGAATTACATTCACACAAAGTTCCATTGTGAACAGTGTAAGTCCGTCCCACGCTCACTATGTCTTGCCTTTAGCATCCTCACAAATTATGTAATAGGCTTCAGTAAAAGCTTTGGCTATTTAGATAGTGGTGACGTATCCATAAACCTCCCACCTCCAGGTATTAGGAACTGAAATGAAGTCTGAAAGCTGAGTTGATTTTTATTTATTTATTGGCAAAAAACATGCAAAAATACAATAGGAGGAATGAAGGAAGGAGAAGAAAGAAAGAAAGAATGATTGCTGTGTGGAAATTTCTAGGGATGAGAAAGTTAATCTTTAAGTCATGCTAGACACTTGCAGTTGAAAGAGCAGTCCAAAGTCTGCAATGTTCCGAAGGAACTTTTGACCCACACTTTTCTTATATATTGTGATAACATTTATATCCTGCCTGGTTCATTTCCATATAAATTGTATAATGTACAGCATACCCCCTTATTAGTGATTAGCATTTCAAAATAATATAAAATGAAATATAGTTTCACACAGAGAATATTTAAATCAGTAAAACTGACATGTCAATTATTCTTGACAAGTCCTCAGAATTTGTTTCAATTGATATTTACTTTAGAGCTTTCCTTGTTTTATTTACTATTGAAAGTACTTTGGATTACCTCTGGGGAGAAGAGAGATATTGCAGTCTGGAAGGGAGTACCTAGGAAGCTTCTACCATTTTGGCAACTTTTTACAATTTTAGGTAGATGATAGGTAAATTGATTTTCACTGTCATTCTTTTTCATATATATGTAGGAAATTTTAATAATAATGCTACACTCTAAGGCAGACAGCCCCTAGTTTTGTGAATTTGAACAAGCAGGTTCTAAAATCTTTGCGGGTCTTAATGGACTTCCTCTAAAAACTGAAAACAATAACAATAAATATGGTAATACATAAAGTCAGAGGTTGCCTGAGATTATGTCTTATCTTTTGAGTACTGCTTCAGGTCTTTGACTAATAATTAGATCATTTGTATTTCATTTGTCGTTGGAACCTTTACAGAGTTGCTGAGGTTCACATGCAATTGACCCTTGCTTTGCATGTATATAAAGTTAAAGTTATTATTGGACTTCCAACATTTTAAGGAGAGGTGCCTTTTCTAGAACCAAGTGCAGTTGGCACTGAAAATATTAGTAGTTCATGTCTGAGTATAATCCAAGGCAATGGACAATTAGGTTAATTCAGGGAAAATATAATCATAGACGGTTAGAGCTGGAAGGAACATCAGATATAATCTAATTTAGTCCCTTCACTTATAAATGGGGAAATTATTACAGTCCACAGAAGCTTTAGTCATACAGCTAGTTAATACAAGAACTTATACTAAAACTAAAATTTCAGAGTTTTCTGTTTTCTTTCCACTGTATTGGTGTTTTCCAAATTGTCATTTGTAGAATTTGTTATAGGAGTGCAACCAAAAGAAACAAAACTAACAAACAATGAAGACAGAAATTTCGATAAAATAACCTCTTGAAATGTTGTATCCTACATTCCCCTTGTTGATTCACAGTGCACTTGTAAGAAAGATGCTGAATACCCTAGAGGAAAGGAATTTATATAACTGTAATACACTCCTACCAAAATTTTGGACATTATTATATGAAACACCTACTACATTTTTAGGAAGAAAGTATGGATAACATATTATTAGGCTTCTTTTAATTATTACAATATACAGTTTAATTATATGAGATCAGTTTTTTAAAATTAGGTTAAATGGTAATGTCACACAGGTACCTGTCAGTGTACATAGACTGTTGTTAAACAGTGAGGTTAGTGTTTCACAAGTTCTTTCAAATCTTGTCATTTGAAAAGAGAATAAAATTCTCTACAGTGAAAACTGATAGGAAAATATGTTGATGAAAATCATGATTAGTAAATAGAAATGTAAACACTGGGTATTAGGTTATGGCCAGTGAAACAGAATGAAAAGAGAGAGAGAGTCGTTTGAGAGGAAACATTCTTTCTAGACTTACCTCTCACTGGAGTAACTCTCAAACCAAATAAAAATACCAGAAAGTGAGGTGAGGAAGATGATTAGTGAAGGAAGGAGAAAAGAAGGAAGGACATCAAACATGGGCCTACTAAAGATAAGCAAGACAACATGCTGGCTTCTTCATAAAGTTAATCTTGCATCTCCCAATGAATTCAGCTCTCCCATGTCTAAACTCTTAAAGCTTTTCTTTCCTGACATTTTAATTTAGCCTGTTCTGGATTTTCCTTTAGCTAGCTGAGCATGCATTTTATCCATCCTAAAATATTGTTCTGGAGAACAAAGATGGTACTTTTTCTTCTTGCTACATTCCACAGGTATGTTTTCTAGAATAATCTTAAAATATTTTATTGAATGCATAGTATCTAGTTAATCAGAGGAATCAGATATGATTCTCATATAATCTATGCTTAAGGAGAAATTTTAAGAAAAATGTTAAGATTAAGTATTGAAATAATTTGCCTAGTTTTTTTTTTCTTTTAGTATCTTTCTATTTTCATAGCTCCATATAACCAAAAGGGTAGAGGGAGTAGTTCTGTTCTTAAATTGTATACAGTGATGGCGAACCTATGGCACATAGGTTGTTTTTCTTTTAAGATAAAAGATCTTAATGTATGAGTTGTTTTTTCTAAAGTAAAACTTCAGTGTTGAGATTTAATTGCAGTGTTGGCACTTAGTGATAACTAAGTGGGTTTTGGGTTGCAGTTTGGGCACTTGGCCTCTGAAAGTTTTGCCAGCAGTGGTATAGGAGATATGCCCATTCCTCTTTTTTGGTGTACTGAAATTTTTATACCAGTAATAGGATCAGCATTCTGCTCTGAAAAGGCAAACTACATAAATTTTGCATTTAAGTGGCACTAATGAAATATTTAAGAATTAACACTCTCATTCTCAAATTATTTGTAAAAACCAAAGGAATAGAGGAAATTTTTCAGAACTTTGCTTTTCAGAACTACTCTACTTTGATACAAGTAGTAGGAGGGAAGATTTAATTTTTTTTTTCTTGGATGGATAGACTAATTTTTAATTAGCATCAGGTCACTCTATGATTGCTGGTATTTTCATCATTACTCTTATCTACTGACTCTTTATGAATTAATTCTTGGACTCCTTGGTTTCTGTATTCAGTCCTGTTATACAAAGCCCATATTGCATCAGATTTTAAAGAGCCCTTGAAGGTTATCGAGCTCAGCGTTCTACTCAGCAGGACATTGTGCTCTACAACATTTATTCATCAAATATTTTTGATTATTCATTAATTAGTGGACATCGTGCTTGACATCACAGATGAATAAGATCGATACAGTCCTCTGCTGAAGATCTTGATTGAATGGGTTGGACACATGAAGTGAATATTGTACTAAAATATCCTACAAAAAAGGTTCAGGAACTACAAAAAATAGTTCTAGTAAAACTACATACACATACACACACACACACACACACACACGCAGAGACACGTTTTATATATATATATATACATATATATATATATACACACACACACACTCAGAAGCTTCATGAGAATTTAACGTTTGAGTCAGTTTTTGAACTTAAAACTTGGACAGATAAGAGCATGCTGGCAGAAAGAGCAATATGGAAACACATAGAAACATAGAACATCACAAATAATTTGGAGAATTATAAACAGCTGACATATCATAAAACCAGTCCATTAGTAATCATTAGCATCAAGAAAGTCTTGATGTATGTGCATATGCCATTCTGCACATGTTCATATGCCATTCTGAGGAATTGGAGCTTAAATAGGCCATCCAGACAGCACAGTTATATCTGGAGTTTACAAAAAAGCAATGACACTTTTGAATAGTTCTAACTGCCAGGCATTTTTGCCTGTATGCTTTGCTGAGATCATTTATCTTTCAATATCATTTTATTCCTGTGAAACCTCTAATTATTCTCAAATAGGTAATATTTGTGATGGGCTTATGGTGAAAACTGCATTACTTGTTAGGCTAAATATGTAATGTACATTTTTACACAATTGTAATTTATCATTCAATGTGATGACTGTATATCACTTCATCTACTCAGTCTTGTTTTGTCCAAGTACAGATATGACTTTATAGATACAGATTTGAGATTCTGCCCCCCAACATGGATTTTATTCAATATTTTGTCATGGACATCATGAAATCAAAAGTGTACCTTTGTAACTAACCTGAACAATAGAACTTCCAGGATTTCTTTTTAATTTGTTCTGTATATTTGTAATCAGGTGGGAGGGTTTTTCTTTAGAGATGGGGGAATAAAAGCTGGAGAGGGAATTTTTACGTAAATTCAAGAATAAATTTGGGATTCATGTTATTCTATATGCAGATTTGTTTATAAATAGTCCTGTGTTTACCAGTATTGAGCTACCATGTGGTGGTTCACAACATCTTAATAGCATGTCATTTGTCATCTTTCTTTTGTGTCCTGAATGCTTCAAAAATTAGAAAAGGTGTCATTTCAATGTAGGAAAACCAGGGTAGTCTTTAATAGAAAGAGAGCCTTGTAGTAGGCTGCATCAAAAATTCACTGAACCTAACTTTGTTTTGTTTTGAAAATTTTAACTGCTTCTATAAAGTCAGTTAGACTTGAATTTTTCTCTCAAAATGTTATAACTTCTCTGAGCATTCATGTTGTAGCCTTGAACTGGGATTTAATTTGTTCCAGTTTATTCTAAATATGTCATAAGATACTGGTTAGATATTTTGGGTCATGGATGAGGCGAGACTAAAAATTAGTCTGAATACATTTTTACTTTTAGAGGATTCTGCATACACTGAAAAATTAAAATGACTTCTTGACTAATTTCTACTGGAAAGTGATTCTATTTGAGTGAGTGCTGCGTTTTCCCTTCCTAGTCCAGGAGCTCCTGTTGTTCATAGTTTATGTGAACACGTTGCATCTGTGTATCTCCCAAACCCTGCGGTGTATAGAGATTGGTAGAAAATCAGATTGAGATTGTGAAAACAGGGTAATAAATACCTTTATGTCTCTTTTATTTCCCTTTTTGCTGTTTATTACATAATATTCTTTGTATGATATTTTTATAAATAAATCATACATATGGTAACACCTCTGAAAATCATCAGTTATTTTAACTTCCTTAACAAGTGGGCCTAGTAGCACTTTATTTTTAATTAATTAGTTCATTAATTAAGGGGAAACCCAGTATTCTGTGTTGAACTACATAGGAAGTAGTCTAAAGAAAGATTACTGAACGTTTAAGAGATGGGAGTATTTAGGGTTTGTGGAAATTTAGTGAGCAGATATGATCTGTGCTATCTTTTTTAAAAGATTTTTTTTGTATTGAAAAAAGGTTTTACTACTGTTAACCAGTAGCAACATAATTGATTATTGGAGGTTGCTACTGCAAGATAAGATTCTTGTTATCTTCATTTTAGAAAAGACTCTCCTGTATTATTCCATGAAGCCACAGATAACAATTCTAAACTATTCAAATATACACTGTCGATGTGGTGCATTTTAATTGAGTGATTTGGCTCTTCCCCTTAAGAATTGCAGAGACTAGGAGCTGGATGCATGCTCAGACTTTAGCAGACAAAGAATTTTAGTACCATAGTCGAGATATAAAGTATAAATGTGAAAAAAAAAGTATAAATGTGTTAAGTCAGCATAGGACCAATTTGCAGAATGGCATTGGAAATTAAGGATTTATAATGGCTCATTCACATTGTCTTTCTTGTGTCTAGTTGAGCACGGAATAGTTCATTCTCTTTTCAAATCCTTTTCAATTCACCAAAGATTATCTTTAACTGACTTCCACACTCTCAAGCTGGGTAATGAAACCATTAAACAACAAGTATGTTTCCTTAAGTAATTTTGCATGATTTAGTAGTCTGATAAGAGAAAGACATTTTCCTCTCCCTCCCTCCTCTGCCCTTTTCTCTTTCCTTTCTTGTTTCCTCTTTCTTTTGTTTTAGAACTTGAAAATAAACTGGAGATAATTAAATTTCACTTTGTCACTTGAGGAAACAAGGACCTAGATAGGTTCATCATTGCCACAAGAACTGGACCTTAGGTGTCCTTGATCGAGTTCTTTCTGCACCACAGACCGTGTACTGCTTCCTTGTGATACACCTGTTTTAGTGAGAGTATAAATAAACGCTACAAGCCTTAATGCATAGATACTATTTACTATCTTTAAGGTGTGTTGATAGATGTTCTGGAGGAAATGAAGATGAATGAGACAAGGATTATTTCCTCATTTTCTTTTATATTCTACCAGGGAAAATATAGATAATAATAAGGAAGAGGTAAAAAATTCTAGGTGGAAAAGATGTAAGTCAACTCTTAGCTTCCAGTCTCCCTCTGTGTTTTGGTCCTATTACATATCTCTCTAACTACAAGTTTATCTTTGAAGCAGGGAGAGTACTGTAGTAGACCGACGACCTAACCAGGGTTGGCCAGAGCACCCTCATCCCTGAGGTATGGGTGATTCACGAAGGCTCCAAAATTCAAGCTCCTTTTTCCTTTTAGTTTACAAAACACAGCCTGTTTCAAAAGAATCCTTCTTTAGGAACCTAAATGAAAAAGAGAAAACATAAAAGCAATTATGTCTTAGGAGAAACAAGGAACAATTTTTACCTCCTAGTTTCTTGTCCTAATATACCTGAAAGGTGAGTCAGAGATCTGTTTGACCAGAGCAGTTCGTGGAGCCCCTTCCATGCCTCTCTTTACTTCATGCCAAACACTGAGAAGGGAAGTCAGAGAAATTCCCACCCAGCTCCCTTCCTCTTGCAATGTCTGGTCGAGGCCAAGATTGGACAAAATCTTTGGTTAATCTAGCAAAGTCTTACACTGGTTGACTGAAGAAAAAAGCAATCATCACCTTCGCTGCGTATTCAGCAGAGTTCAAACTAAAGTCTTAAATATCTCTTCAATCCTTCCTGGAGGTGCTGGTTCTACTTGGACAGTAGGAAAGACTATTTATTCACACAAGTTTACATAAAATTCAAGACGTTTCTAGAGGAGATCATGGTGCCTTGGCCTGGGATGATAAAGATGGCTTAATAGTAACAATAATAAAATATTAGCTATCACTTAATCTCCTTATTTGTATCAGAAACTAAGGTATTATCTTTATATCTTATTTAGTATTCATACCAGTTATATGAAAGTAGTGGTATTAATTTCCATTTTGCTTGTCTGAGGTCAGTAAGTAATAGATCATTGATTCAAATACAGGCCTTTTCTGACCTCGGCACCCACATTCTTTCCTCTGTTAGGAAGTCTTTTATAAAAAGGCAGCATTCTAAATGTATGGATGAGGTCTGTGGGAAAAATGATGCTGTGTATGCCCTGCTTTCCTAGGTCACCTGAGGGTATACACGTAGACTATTACAACAGCTCACTTCTCTTCAAAGAGGAAGAATGGGATCCATTACATAATTTTACAGTTTTAGTTTTTTGTGTCTTTACACATTTTTTGGTACAGTGCTTAATGAGGAAGAAAGCCAAGCAATGTACTCAACATTTGCTTTTAGAAAACTTTCTTTCACTATTTGTTAGAGTTTTGTTATTTTACAGATAATTTTGTAAAAGGAAATGCTTTTCTGATTTCTGGGAGATTTTTACTATATGCAAATGGTACTCAATTTAAAAACAGAATAAAAACTTATTTTCGGTAATGAATGGTAAGTGTTGTTAAGAGACTAACACAGGGAAGTGAGATAAAACAAAAAATATTTTTTAAAAAATCGAGTAATTTCCCTATATTTGGTTTTGAGCATTTCATTTTAATAGCTTGTTTGTTCAAGAAAAACTTTGCAATTAGCATATTTTAAGCTTAAGTATACAATATATAAAAGGAAATCCTAATTGTAAATGCTATTCTTTTATACACATCTCTGCTTTCAGACTTAGGGTTGTATTATTCTAAGAAGATGCTTGCAGCTTGCAGTTATAACTATAGCTGTGTATGGGAAGCTTGGAGCTCTGGGAAGGGAGGTTATTTCAGGACTGAGATTTGACATGGACATGGCTGACAAATGGGAAGTATTATGTGGGGAAGGAAAAAGTTTATGTATATAGATAAAAAGGAACACTGATTTGTTATCTAGTAAATACAGCAGAAAATATGAATATAGATAGTCCACAAAAACTAGGATGCCAAAATGGAATTCCACGCAATTCAAACAGCAAGCCACATTAAAATATCACAACACTCCTCAAGATAGATTCCCGGATTAACTCTGCAAGTGCACGTCTACATTTGAAGGAGGCAGGAGGACTGAAACCTTGGAGATATCTTTGAATTACAAAGCTCGAGTCTGGGTTTATTTAGAACCTAGACAGGTCTAATTTCGTTACAACAGGTTAGAGCAAGAACTCAAGGAGCTTCTTCAGGAGGGAGAGGGAAGGCTGCTGCTTCCTCCTTTCCTATTATAAGAAAAAAGTTCCTTACCTTGGGAGAAGCGAACTGTGCTTTCTTTTCTGATCTGTGATTGTCTGCTGGACTGGGAGTAGGCTGAAATGAGGGTTGCATTGGGTATTCTTAACACACATTCAGTTTCGGCAAAAAAGGTGCACCATCTTAATTTTTGTAGGTTAAGTCAGCCACTGTAATACCGCAAAAGAGGCATTAGCACATCTTTTACATGGAGTTGATTTATCTGACAATGTCAAGCTTCATGAACTCAGTTGAGTATGTATGCAAAGGGAAAAACTCAGAAATCAAAATACAGGGTACAAAAATCTGGGTTACATATGTGCTTTAATTAAGACAGAGTCTGTTAAACCTTCACGTAGTCTCTTTTTGCTTAGCTTAATGTGGTTGGTTATCTACTTTTACAGTCCACAACAGATTCGATACAATATATGTTTAAAAGTTACTATAGATGGGGAAAATTTTTTTCTAGTAATAGGAAGTATGAAAGTAGAAAACTGATGTCAATAGATCTCTAAGGGAAAATGACCCATAATGTAAAAGATAGAAACTTTAATGGTATGGAGATTAAAATATGTGTATAGTTTTAATATGTGAAGTATAGAGCAAATATTAGAAATACGTTAGTTAGATTACTTTTTTTCTCTGAAAATAATTACTGAACTATATTGTAGCAAGAAATCAGTGTTCAATATTTTGAGAGATTTTTATGACCCGGGTACTCTATGTGAATTAGCAGTGCTATGTGTATGTAAAAACCCTTTAACTCAAAGTGCTAAAATCAAAATATAGTTTTGTATTTAAAGACATAAACTTAAGTAATTGATAGAATTTAAATATGTTGAGTAATGATAGCTACTATTTCTTAAAAGCTATTTTAATTACTTTAGTTGTATTTGATTGTGTTCTTTCATTTATCTTACTTATGCAGTATGAGATGTATCTTTTCCTGTTACTGTCAGATTATAGTACTTCTATGCATTATTATTAATGTCATTATTTTTCGTAAAATCCTATTTTACTATTTAAAGTGTAAGTTCATTGAGAACAGGGCTTTGTGGAGAAGTTGGATATTTTGCTTTTGCCTTTTACGTAATGGATGCTTAGTAAACTTTTATAGCGTTAACAATTAAATTCATTGTAAAATATCATTGGCACTATGTTCTTTGTTGTAATTAATTTCTTAATAGGATAGAAATAATAAATGTATGAAATTTAGCAGAACAAGTATATAAATTAACATATATGAACAACTCAAGTTATGAATGAGACAATTATCCTCTGTTGGTAACTAATACTATTTTTTAGAGAAGTTTAAATGTTCATACAAAAAAAGCCCAATCCTTAATACAAGATTTAATTCAAATCTAAAACTTTCAATTCAGAGCGACTTTGGTTCACAATGAGGTATCCAATATTTTGATTTTTTATGGAAGAGCATTTATAATTATTGGAATCTTACCTTTCATTTTAATCTGAATTCATTAATTTTACCTGAATTCATTTAATCTGAATTCATTAATTTTGTCAGTGGTAGGTCATTTTATTGTGACCATAAACTATGGTTCCTAAAAACTGTAACAAAAGGAAGACAGGGTTAATTTTAATTTAGTTTTAAAATTTCATAACCTACTTGTGCCTTGAAGGGATACTGAGCTACTGAATGGCTGTTGTTCCAACAGATCATTTTAAAATCAACTATTTGCCCTTTAGATGACAACTGTCTACTTACATGGCATTATAACTTCCGAAGCCCCCAGGTTGCCTATGAAGACCTGTTAACTAAGGTGGACTGGGAGTTTGCTCATCTAAAATCTTGATCTGAAGAATGTAGGATATGGCCTTGCAGCAGGATTTTATTCCTCCTTTGCTAGATTTAGGATTAGAACAATATTTGATGTCAGTGAAGGTTATCAGAGGAATTGTACCACATTTCTGCATTCTATCCTTATTCATCATGTAAATCTTACTGCTTCTAGCCTTGAGCATTTAGGTGGCCATCATCACAAAGGTCTGGATCCCAGGATCTGAGTTACGGTAAACCCAAGTTCAGGTATTTCTGGCTGTACCTCTTGATGCATCCTTCAGACAAGTTTCTTAATCTCCTTTAGTTTTCTGGCCTACACAATAAAGATAATAATCGTACCTAGTCCTTAGACTTGTCAGGAAGATTAAAGGGAATAATTCACTTGGAATTGTGCCTGGAACATGTTAAATAGGTGATAATTATTACCACAATACTGCCCTAAGTGCTTTGTAATGGTGTACATACTGGCAAAGCTGGTCAATTTTATGAATGCTTCTAATTGAAAATTATCTCAGTGTACTTTTCCTCTCCTAAATGAAGTATTTATTCCTTACAGATTATTGATCAAATTTAGGTTTATCCTATAAGAAAAGAAATATTCATTTTTACTAAAATGTGGGTTATTGTTAACCATAACTCTCCTAGAATTAATTTGTGTTGTAAGAAGAGGTTTCTTATTTTCTGCTATGTAGTTGAATATCTCAGAAAACACAATAAATAGAAGCAGATGCTGTGGGTACAGCAGAGAAAGTTACCTTTGTGGCATTGTTCTATTGAGGTTAGTTGACGTTGCATAATCTCATTCTGGGTTCAGCTCTTAGACATTTACCTTTCTGTTGTAAGTATTTCTTTCTTTCTCTTCTAAGGATCCATTCTCCAAGCCCTACGAATCCTTTTGCAGAGGCAGTGGATCCTACAGTACAGAGAGTGGAGAGGGTAAGGGCAATAGAGTTTGGGGTTGGAGGCTGGGAGAGTAGGGCATGAGAAGCAACAAAGGGCTGATTTTGTGTAGACTTACATCAAAGTGGTGGACTACAGTGAACCACGATTGTGTCCCTCCCAAATCCATATGTTGAAAACACTATTTCAAATGTAATGGTATT
The DNA here is from genome assembly GCA_004026905.1 of Hystrix cristata. Taxonomy (NCBI): domain Eukaryota; kingdom Metazoa; phylum Chordata; class Mammalia; order Rodentia; family Hystricidae; genus Hystrix; species Hystrix cristata. The sequence continues at coordinate 33,943 of PVJO010015035.1, forward strand.
TGCAAGTGAGACTTTTAGGAGGGAATCATGTTATGAGCATGTACCTCTCATAAGTGTGGTTAGGGTCCTTCTAAGGAAAGAACAGAGAGCTGGCCAGAGTTCTTTCTGCTTTATGAGGGTATAATAAAAAGTCAACAGTCTGAGACCTGGACTATGGTCCTCCCCAAGAACCCCACCCTGCTGACACCCTGAGTTTTTACTTCCAAACCTATGGAACTGTTAGAAATATATAAATTTTTTTCATATAAATTTATGACTTTTTTATAACAGTTCTAGCAAAGACAGGGACTAAATTTATTCTTAAAATCAGAGAAATGAATAAATTAATTCACTTAATGCCAGGTTTGGGCATAGAGGTAGCTATGTAATAGCTTATTTAGATAATTCTCTAGGTACAAAATAGTCCTTTTTAGGAGAAAAACAGCAGTTATTTGGAGATTGCTTTGTTTTCTTAACAGAGAAAAGCACTACGGGGACTAATCTAAACTGTACAGTTGAAGTGCAAAGCATGTCCAGGCCATGCTTGATTTTCTCATAGGATGGTTGAATTGCCATGTTGGGAAATGGATAGAGCTCTGACTTTCACTTTTGGTAGTATAGGATTTAGAAAAAAGAGTAGTGGGAAGAAAAAGAAGCAGGATACATAATACTATAGGTACTCATTTTAGTTCAGTACACACTGCGCAAGTTGTGATACTCCAAAGATGTGGATTAATGTGCTGGGCTTGCTTCCCAGACACTGGAAATTCTGACTGTCTGCTGCTAGAATTTTCTGTGGTATACCCAAGAATATGCATATTACAAGGTATAGAGGAATGATAATTGCTACTTACAGAAGGATTTTATGCCTATAACTTTACTTAATTTTCCATATTAATGCTTGAAAATAGATAGAATTCATGGTTTTGCCTCTAAATTACATACATGGAACATTAAATTGCCAAACATATAGCTTCTTAATTTAAAAACATTGGTCTTCTCTTTTACTTATGACAGTTTATGTTATCATATTGTTTTTAAAAATGACAAACACAGAAATGTACAAGCTTCACTGGTGAATTCTACCAAACATTTAAAGAATTAATGCCAATCCACAGAACTAGTTCAAAAAATTGAAGAGATGAAAAAGCTTTCCAAATATTCTGTAAAGCAAGTATTATCCTGATACCAAAACCAAAGACAAGAGAATAAAGTCAGAAACCAATGTTCTTTATTAATCTGGATGTGCAATTCTCAGCAAAATTCTAATAACTGATGGAGCAATATACTAAAACAATTAAGTGAGAATTAATCCAGGAATGGAAGCTTCTTTTTTTTTTTTTTTTTTGGTGATGCCGGGGATTGAACTCAGGGCCATGTGCTTGCAAGGCAAGCACTCTAATCACAGGGCTAAATCCCCAGCCCCAGTGGAAGCTTTTTAAACATAAGAAAATCAATCTAACACAATAATGCAAAAAAGAATTAAAACCATGTTATGTTTTATAGATGCAGAAAAAGCAATTAACAGTGCAACACTTTTCCAGGACAGAAACATTTAGTAAACTCGCAATAGGAAGGTGACTTTCTCACCTTATTAAGGATATCTTGCAAAAAACCTGACAGCTAACATTGTAATTGATGGTGAAAGAGAGAATCCTTTCCCTTCAATTTTAGGAACAATATAAGTATGAATGCTTTTCCTTCTGTTCAGCATTGTACTGCAGAGTCCAACTAGGGCAATTAGGTAAGAAAAGTAGACAAAAGTCATTCAAATTGTACAAGAAGTGTGACTGTCTTTATTCTCAGATGATGGGATATTCTCTCTGGAACAAGCTTAAGTACACAAAAATGTTAGAGTTAATAAGCAACTCTGTCAGTGTTGCAGGATGTAAGATTACTGTATCAAGAATAAATTGCATCTCCATGCATTATCATAGAACAATCTGTAAAGGAAACTATAAAATTAATCCATTATTGTAACATCAAAGGGAAAACTTTGACCAAAGAAATTTAAGATTACATAGAAACTATGAAACATTAGTAGAAGAAATTAAAGAAGACCTAATGAATGGAAGAACAGATATCTGATTTAATGGATTACGAGAATTAGTGTAAGATGCCAATAATACCCAAAGTGACTTACAGACTCAGTGCATTCTCTATCAATATTCTAGCTGCTTAAAAAAATAATAAATTGACAAGCTGTTCCTAAAATTCATATGGAAATGAAGGGAACCCAAACAGCTGAAACATTCTAGAAATGTGAAGGACTCGTACTTTCTGATTCCAAAATTTACTGGAAAGCTGTAGTAATCAAAACAGTGTGGCACTGGCATAAGGATAGCGATATAAGTAAGTGGGATAAAATTGAAAGCCAAGAAATAAAAACGTATATTTATGGTCAGTTGATTTTTGAAAAGGATGCCAAGATAATTTAATAGGAAAAGAATAGTCTTTTTTCAACAAATAGGGTTAGGACAGCTATGTATGTGGTTATAAAAGACCAAATTTGGATTTCTAGCTTATACCATACACAAATTAAATCAAAGACCTAAATGTAAGATATAAAATAATAAAGCTCATAAATGAAAGCATGAGAATATTATTTTGCTTATATGAAGTATCCAGAAGGGGCAGTCTATGGAAAGAAGTAGATTGGCAATTGTCTATGGGTGGGAGTGGGGTAGAGAATAGAGATTCCTAATAAATACAAGTTTTATTGGGAGGGGTGATGAAGATATTCTAAAATGAGTTTGATGATGATTTTAGTATTTTGTGAAATTAGTTGTAAAATCCACTCAATTATACCCTTAAGTAGGTGGATTTTATAGTATGTGAATTATATCTCAATGACGCTATTAAAAATAAAGTTAAAAGGGGCTTCCATACCTTCCATACCCTCCTGCCTATAAATGTTTCGTTAAATTCTCCAAGAAAAGACAATCAAATGTTAAATGTACTGCCCATTTGGGGCTCTTTATGCCACTTCTGCTGAAAGTGAGGTTTGGTGGTTTGCTATGGGATACATCTTGGAAGAAAGTCTTAAAAGGGGTCTTTTCCTTGGAACATTGTAAAATAATTCTACAAATGTAGCTGTACATATATGATAGAAGATTCCAATGCAGTTTTAGAGCTGGAGGGAGGAGCTCAATAACATTTTCAATCCGTTTGTTTTGTTTTCTTCCTTGAAATAGACTCCATGAAACAAACATACCATAATAATGATTTATGGTAATGTAGTGCTAGTAATACAGTAGTTTAAACCACAAAACACTAATTGCTCCCCTCTCCATACCTCTGTGACACTTCTTTTTTCATAATTTATTTTATCAATTAGCAAATGCAGGTTTGTATAGACTTCAATATTTAGCTTAACTTGTAAATTCCAATATTTTTGAAGACTGAACCTTTTAGTTTCCTGAAGACCTAACAGAGTCCCTTAGAGATACGAGTGCATCACTATATTGCTAATTGGAATTTTTTGCAGTCCTGGAGGTTGAACCCAGAGCCTCTGCAATGAGCTACATCCTCAATCCTGTTTTTACTTTTTGTTTGTTTAAAATTTTGAGCCAGGGTCTCTCTGCCTTGCGAGTTGCCTGGCTTGGGCTCAAACTTGTAATCCTCCTGCCTCAGCCTCCCAGAATCCTGGGGTTTCAGACATGTGCCACTGCACCTGGCTATGCCACTCTCTAAGCCCGAGAAAATGACTTGGGACTAGTGCCTGTGAGTGGCCCTTATCACTAATCCATAAAATTACAGAATAACAAGGCTTATAATTTAGTAGGTAGCTTCTCATGAGATATACTTTGCCTAGAAGAATTTGGCTTCTTGGAATTCTACATAAAGTTCAAAATGCTGTATAACTTTCCCTGCTATATATTTTTAAGGTAAGAATAAATGGATAGTATACTTCATATAGTACAAGTACTTTTTATAAATGACCAAACATTCACATAAGCATCTTTGATAGGAGGTCCTTGGCAGGCAGTGCACTTTTTCTACTAATGCTGCTATTGTAAAAGCATTTTGGAACTATTTTGGAATTTCTGTCAATCCAGTGTACAAATTGCTTAAATAAACAATCTTGATATTTTAAAATCATATATTGTTTATAATCAAATTATACTACTCATGTGAGTCAACTCCTTTATTCTCGGCTTAGCTGAGAATCACATTAAAATGCTTCCAAATTGTATCCACTCTCAAAACAAGAAGTCATGCTGCCATTGATAGTTTTTAATGATAAATATTATGCTTCGCGATTGGTTCACTGCCAGTCACACATTGAATGTCTAATTAAATGTTGGTTGAATGAGTGAATAAATTAATATCATGAATGAATAAATTAATATCATGTTTGTGTTACTTGGAAGAAAACAGTACTGCACTCCTTTAACAGTTTCTGTATGTTTCCCCAAATCAATTACTTCATTTACCATTTCTGTATTTGATGTTTGAACTCTTATTTTCTCCTGCTCATGAAATGACTTTTGATCTATTTGTGTTGTTACCTTCTGTCCATTTATCTACCTCTGCTTAACTGTAAAAACAAAAAGTAAGCAATAGGGGAAAGGAAACTTGCTTCAGTGTTCTAGCTACCCCTCGTGCTTCTGCGGTTATGAGTGGTCGGCTCCGTGATGCGCTCGGCCCGTTTCTAAATGTCTCTGTAATACACGTGGTTCAGTTTGCAGATCTGAATACGTTAAATTAGTTTAAGTAATCAGTGCTCAGATCTTTCACTATTTTGTTCTGATTTTCTGCACCTTTACTGCAGTGGTGCTATTCTGATGATTAGATTAGAATTGACCTTCGTAGAGACAAAATTAAAACATAGTGCCGAAAGTCAAGATTTTCTAGTTATTTGTCTTACTTTTTCCCTCTCTATTTAATAAATCAGATGACATTTCTCATACCAAACATAGTTATTTCTTTTAGTGTCTTTGAAAACTAAACACTTTCTTTTTTATTATTTTACCTTTCTTTCCTGTAGACTGTATTCCATGAAAATTAGGCACATTTGTTGAAAAAGAAGTAAATGACAATGGAGTTATACATCTTTCAAAACTTCTAGGCCTTTTCCTCTATATTTTCAATTTTTAATTAACAGTTTATCTTTTTTTGTGCCACTGAGATTTACTGAGGGCATATGGAATGAACGTTCACTCTCATGAAACCTCCATATATGGAGTTGAGATTAAATGACATCTATTTTGGGATTCCCCAGGGTTTTCTTGGCTTTTACTTTGCCTTGAAATGCAAAATTTGTATATAGTTTGTATTTGTCCTAAATAACAAAAATAACAATGGCTACTGTTGATTAAGCATTTCATTTACGCCAGGAACTTTGTACGCGATCTTACTTACTTCTTGCGACCACTTTGCAGTGAGGTTATTATGATCACCTTCTCTCTCTCCCTCTGAGTCTCTCTCACACACACACACACCACACACACACACGCACACACACACACACACACACACACACAGAGGTTGATCATCACTTATCCAAAATGCTCAAGACCAAAAATGCTTTGAATTTTGGAATTTTTTCATATTTGCAATTGGATTTATGTATACCTGAAAAGATATCTTGAACATAGGATTTAAGTCTACATACAAAATTTTTTTATGTTTCATATACACCTTGTACACATAATATGAAGGTAATTTTATACAATATTTTCAGTTTTCGCTGCAACTCGTCCCATGAGGTTAAGTGTGTAGTTTTCTGCCTGTGTTATTATCAGTGCTTAAAAAGTTTCAGATTTGGAGCATTTCACATTTGGGATTAGGGATGTTCAGTTTGTATAAAAACACTGCGATTTTTGTAAAGATTACTTCTGCTCATGATAAAAATACAAGCAAATAATTCTGAGCAAAATAACCTTGAGTTACGTCCTCCTCACTTTTCCCCTGATATCTAGTGCTATTCTAGGGATGTTTGAAATAAATCTGTTTTGGGTCCTTTGTAATTGATTTACGTTTTTTCTCCTTGAGTGCCCTGAAGAATTTTCAGTTTAATCTTTAAGTTTAATGACCTCTCCCTCTGATAATGTGGTGTGTTATTTCTAAATGAAGCTTGAATGCTCTTGTTTCAGAGAAAATTTTCTCTAATACATTTTTTAGTACTTTTATTTTGCATTTATTTGGGTCTCCACATCAGGCAAGTAAAAGGGAAGTACAATTGGATGTTGAATTAAACAAAAGGAACAAAGATTTAGGATAAGTGTCTGGTATAGAGTTTAAAACAGCTTTGTTGAAGAGGTCAGAATATCTGGGAAGCCTAAAGAAAATACTTTCCTTAATCTCTTTGTTTTGTATCAACCCTTATAGACTTTCTACCATACTAAAATGAAGAAAGCCCTATTCTCTCAACTATTTTTTTCAAATAGTATTTAACTATTGTCTAGTGTGAATTTATTGTATACTAACTTCCGTAAAGACATTAATAATTTTATTTAAAATTTAGAACTTTTCCCCACATTTTTTTAAAAAATTTTAAGCCTAGTGAGAAATTAAAAACTAGTAAAATAGATTTTGAAAATTTCACTGATTATTAAAACTTCATCAGTTGAAATTAAATTCTACCATCTTGTCTCTAAAATTTTAGCATATGTCTCCTAACAACATGCATCTACCCAGCCACAGAACCAATATCAAACCTCAAAAAATTAAGCTCGAAAGTGTATTACAAATACATAACTTATATCCAAATTTCTTATTGTCTGAACAATTTTATTTGTAGCATATTTCTCCAAATTCAATTGGGTATACACACTTGTTGCATTTAGTTGGTAGGTTTCTTTAGCAACCTTTATTTTAAATACTCTCCTCTTCTTGCATCATGTTAACAATTTGCATTCTAAGTTTTTCTGATTGTTTTTTCTTTATTAAATTACACTGAATGATTTTGGCAAGAATACTGTACAGGTGGCATTTTGTACTTCCTATTGTGTCAAGTGAAGAGACACATGGTATCCTATTCTTTGTAATGTTAGCTTAGGTTACTTGGTTAAGATATTGGCTGCTAATCTTTTCATTGGAAAGAAACTTTAACTTGGAAATTAGCAAGTTATCTGTAGCTTCACACTTTAAAGGCCCTGAGTTCGATCCCCAGCACCAAAAAAAAAAAAAAAAAAAGTAATTTCAAAACATTAGAGGACTTGCAAATTAATTTATTGTAAGGAAAATGGAAGAATATTTAAAAATCTGTCTCAAAGTGATTTTTTTTAAACAAGAAGGGAATATTACTTTTGTGAAAAATAAGCCAATTGCTTTCTAATTTACTTCATCTGGAGTAGACTTTTGATATTGGTATTTTAAAGCATCTGCAGCAGCCTGGGATGAGAACCTGTAGGGAAGGAAAGTGAGCCACATCCTGAAAGATGGATGGTATTTGAACACGTGAAGATTGAGAGAGCTAACTACAAATTAAGAGAATAGCACGAGCCGAGGCTAAACTGGCATGGATTTGCTATTCTTTTTCATTTATGGTGACTTTTTATTCCTGGCACATTTATTTGAAAAATAACTTAAATGATGATGCAATAAAGTTGACACATTTGTAAGGATTATAGAAGTGTTTCTGTGATATTAGAGAGGAGTTAGATATTGTTCTTCGTGATACCTTGCAGCTTGTAGCATATTTATAAGCCTTTTTACTCCAATCCTATTACATGGACCTATTGGTATACGCAAATTATACCCTCTGCTGCTTGGCAAGGTATTCAACAAAGCATGGTTTATTGAAAATATGTCTATATAGGAATGATATTGTAAAGGAGAAAAACAATATAATTTTGGTTTTAGTTTTCTGCTTTGATTATGGGCTGAAAAGTGAATTTCAAGTCTGTAAACAGTGGTTATGAGACATAAGAAAAATAATGTAAATATTTTGAGGGAATAGTAATCAAGAATGGTGAGTCACAGATAGCTACTAGATGAAGAGCATAAAATTAACTTCCTCAGAGCTTCAGCTCAAAGTAAGGTTTAAATTTTGACTTGATGGAGAATAGCCAAATTGAAGATGAATATTAAAAAATATTGACCACACATATACAGAGTTTGTGGATAATAACTCTTTCTTAGGTTTTATACATGTTCTCAATCTGAAAGTATGTATACTATGAAAAAAGATGGAGAGAAACCCTTGGGAAATGTATTCTGTTCCTATATTACATTTTCAAAAAAGCACTGGTTTTAGAGAAATCATATTAGCAGAATGCCAGAGAGTATGGACTATTATTTTCATGTCTATAGTAAAATGGAAATCTAACATAGTACCCTAGGCTTAAATTATTTATATGTGCAGATTCTACAATACAGAGAAAATGTAATATAACCAAACATGAAGCACAGACAACCACTATTTTTTCTTTGTGTTTGTAAACATGGCCTAGATTCTAGTGATAGCGAACCTTTTAGAGACTGAGTGCCCAAACTGCAACCAAAACCCACTTAGTTATCACAAAATGCCAACACTGCAATAAAACCTGAATTCTGAGGTTTTAGTTTAGAAAAAGCAACTCATGCATAAACATTTTGTCTTAAAAGAAAAACAAATAACATGTTGCCATAGGTTTGCCACCACTAAGGAAGTTTTATATAAGAAGATGGTTACTGTAAAAGTGCCCTCCAACATGATGACAAGATGATAATTCAGTGTTCTGCCCTATTCCCTGGAAAGTTCTAGGTGCCAGTACTGAGACTCACCAGCCTACTTAAAAAATAAATAGAAGACTTCTCTCCCAGTTTTCAAAGTAGTTGTCATCACAAATACAGATGAGGAGAAAGGAAAAATATCAGAAGCTGGACAGAGGTACGAATGGCTAGCCATGGGGTCAGGAGACATAGATTCTAATAGTGTCTCTGTCCCCAGCTAGGTAGAGATTTGGATTAGATCATCTTACCTATTGACTTCACTTGCCAAGAAAACATTAGGCTAGTATTTTAGTAGTTTATAAGTGTTCAAAAAATTCCCTAATGTGGAATCTTACTTGGAATCATTGTATGTAAAACAAATTCATGTAGCAATACAGGAGGAGAAGTACTTGAGTCCTGCGCTCTCAGACTTTCCCGCGCTCCTGAGACCAGCTGGAAGGCGCTCGAGGGCCCCTCTGCTCCAGCAGTGATCTAGGAACCTGCAGCTTCCCCGCTTAGTGAAGCAGAGTCTCTGCAGCTGGTTGGAAATGGAGAAGGGCTATTGGATCTAATAAAACAGAATCAACTTTCTGATAAACCCCTGGAGGTCTATTTCACAGGAGAGATTTAGAATCCCTGCTCTAGAGATGCATGCAAATTCATTTAAAAACTAACTACTCAACTAGTTAACCCAGAATGCTGAGTGGAGTTAATTTTATCCTTTAACAAACTATACTGGCTGAGTCAGCCAGAAGCCCAGTGACCAAGAACAAGAAGTAGCGGTAACAATGACTTTTTCAGAGTTTATGAAATGTAGTGTTTTCATTTTTATTTCATTTTATAGATCATCCAGTCCTGTCTATTCTACAACATTGCTCCAAAGGAAGGAGAGTGTATAATGTATATACTTTATGTATATCAGCGTATCAGTCCAACAGTCCAGAAATCTAATGGCACACTCAGTAAGGGTAATGGAAGAGATTTTTTTTTAAATAAAGGAGGTATTAACAGAACTGTGCACGGTTTGAGGGAATCAAGAACTAGCGAAGCACCCAGGGACTAATAGCTGTGGGAACCATTAACATTTCTAATTTATTGAAGAAGAGGCAGAAATGGAACCTTGGGAGAGCTTTAGCCGTGGGAAGAGACCAATACCAGAGCACTTTCCTTTGGTGGACAGAACAACCACTGCTAAGCCACAGATCAGCATGACACAAACCAGAAGGATAAATGAATCTGACTCTTTCTCCTTTCTCATTTTGGCTACCTATCGGTTGCTACCATTGGCCACATTCACTGGAAGTCAGGGGGTACAGGTGGCGCAATTCATCTGTGCTTCTCGCCTAGGGCGTGGAGCAGGTACACAAGGCGGGAAATGACAGTGGACAGCAAGCTCAGAATACCCGATACAGTGAATGTGAATTTGTAAGCAAGAACACAGGTGATAAAGTGAGATGATGATAATTTTTTTGCATATATGTATACACATGTAAGTGTATTTTTATGAATGTATGTTAAAACATCAGAAAGAATTTTCCAGCCAACAGTGAGATATAGTAAAATATGTATACTTTGATGAGACATTTTCATATTTTCAGTTACTGTGGAAATTTTAGGCAACAGAATGTTGCTAATCTGTACTTACCGTGCACAACCCTTCCCTTTGGCAGGCACTATTTCTTTTTTGTGGTTGTTGTTGGTTTTTTTTTTTTTGAAGGAATTAATTATTTTTATTGGTACATTTTAGATATACATAATGATCACATTCTTCATGGGAATGTGCACCTGTACATGATATATCTTGAGTTTTTCCCTTTCCCCTCCTCTCCCTTCAACTGCATATAGAATGGAATGGTTTATTGTTTCATTTACTCAGCCTGTGTTTATTAAACACAAGCTAGATGCCAGGCAATATTTTTGCGACTGAAATTTTTAAAAATAATGGGTACAAAATGATATGGGCCCTGTCCACGTGGAATTTATGATCTTGTTGTGAAGATAGATTTTAATTCTATAATTCAAGTGTCATGAATTTTTTGGGGAAAAAAAGACACATAGAATACTTTGGGAACCTAACTTAGATTGGGGAATAAAAAACACCCTCCTTGAGACAATTGAAATCTGAAGTATGTGTAGGTAGGACGTTAGCTGGATGCTGAAGAGGGCAGTGAAGTTGAGGGTTTGGTGATGGGGGTGACTGGCCAGAGGGCAGGGGGAGTGTTCTAGGCAGGGCGGATCATGTATTCAAGAGGCCTGGGAGAAAAGAGACCATGGCATGGCTGGCACACTGAGAACCTGTTGTACCTGGAGCAGAAATCTTTTGATCAAATCTACAAATATGTGCTGAAGCAATGGTACTAAATATAAGTTCTGTGCTGGACTTATATTTCTCCTTTATCCCAGAGGCCAGGGGAAACTATTGAAACATTTTAAGTGAAAAAATCATTTAATCAAATAGAAAAATTATGAATATAAATTATTAAAATATTTAGCTTCTATTGTCATTTTCTAGCTGACTGAAAAGGACAGGAAGAGTCCCTTTTGAGTTAGAAACATCCAATCAGGCACTATCATTTCATATAAAATTTATTATAAAAACACTTCATAAGGGTACTGTCAAAAATACTAGAGACTCTGTCAGTCTTCTGTTTCCAAGTGTCTTCTTTTATCATAATAGTAACCCTGATGGATATTAACAGAGCAAAAAATAATACAATTAATAGTGCTCTTTTTCTCAAAATGTCAGGACTGTTATTGGTGCAGAGAAGTGATACCTTATTTCTCAGACATGTGAATGGCTGTGTTTGAGGGACTAATTTCTTAGACAGTTTATAGTGTCCTATTTTCAAGCTTGGTATTTTTTTTTTTTTCTTATCCTCCGGTTGCTCTTCCACTGTTACCTCCCTATCCCTTTTTCATTTTGGGACAGGTTCTCATTAGGTTGCCCAGGCTGACTTCTAACTTTGATCCTCCTGCCTCAGCCTCTGGAATAGCTGGGGTTACAAGTGTGTGGCCCCATACCAGTCTAGCTCAAAGGATTTAATTGCTCATTTTAAATGATTTTAGAACAAATGTTTTTCAGATATGTAAAGATAGGAAACCTTGTATGTAACAATCTGTGATTTTGCCAAAGGTGATGTTACACTAATGTATAGTTTATGATAGAGGAAGTGCTCATGGACTCTGATTGCTTATAAAATGGAATTTTGCTGCTCTGTCAGTTTTTAGTTAAATATAGATATTTAAGTAAAATATGGTTATAAAACTATGGTTGCAAATTATATATCATTTGCAAATGATTCATCCCTTCCAAATTGTTCTTGAAATTTCACTGGTTTTGGAGATGTTTTCAACTTAATTCACAGATTTATTCATTTATACATTGATCAAATCTACAAGTATGTGCTGAAGCAATGCTACTAAATATAAGTTCTGTGCTGGACTCTAATGTAAAAGTTACTCTTAAACAGCTCTTGGTTTCAAAAAGCTTAATTCTAGTAGGAAGATAAGACATAAGAGGGAATGTGCTAAATACCAGAAGAGAGACTTGAATGAAGGCTTGCTGTACCTAAGGTAAAGTTATTTCTACAGAGAGTAGAGTTGTAGGTCAGGGCCAATTTCCCAGTGAAGATGAGAATCAGAAATCATCTCCTAGAACGGTTCAGACAGACATAGAATTGAAGAAAACACATTCTTGTCTGTGAGAAAATATTAATACACATTGTGTGCTGGGAACAGCAAGGTTGCAAAGCATAGAATAAGATTGGATCTTGAAAAGGTTTGGAATGGTGTCTAGTCTACATGTTCTATGAATAGCAAATAACCCCAAACTATTGTTCAATAGAAATAAGAAAGATACTTCTCAGGAAGAAACTAATACTCTGAGAACTGATGAATTATTTATTTTGCATCAAGAGAAGAATAAAATGATGCCTATAAAATTATGCCTACTAACTTTCACTATACTTTTTTCCTTTGTAATAATAACTTAGCCTCTCTGCCTTCACATGGCTTATAAAACTTTTTCTCTTTTTTAAATTTTATTTTAGTGATACATTTTAGATATACATAATGATAACAATCATCATAGTGAATTTGTACCTGTACATGATATATCTTGCTGCTTCTTTTTTCCCATTCCCCTCCCCTCCCTTCAATCCCTCCTCCCGTCCTTATTTACAAAAGCTTTGTTTTGTTTTTTTCCTCTATTCTATTTTTTTCCTGTCCCTCCTTCCTTTCCCTCCTCCCCTCCCTTGATCCCCTTTCCATTTGAACAAGTTCTTCCCTTTCCCAATGTAATACATCTTAGTCCTTATTTACACTTTCATTTTGCATTGTTTTGTCTTTAACTCAGCCAATACCAAGAATCATCTGGGTTGATTATAAAAATAGCATACTATAATTGTTGTTACTATCATTTTT
>PVJO010015036.1:0-37495 GCA_004026905.1 Hystrix cristata
TCCCAAATATTTAGAAGTAAACACCATAATACAATTCTAAATAGCCTATGAGTCTAAAAGAAATAATCCAAATGGGAATTATAAAGTATTTTGAGCTGAATGAAAGTGTTAACAAACCATATTCAAATTTGTGGGATGCGATAAAGCTATATTCAGGGAGAAATTTTATAATTCTAAATACTCACATTAGAAACACCTATATTTGAAAAGCAGAAAGGTTTCAAAGTAATAACTACAGCTTTCAACATAAGAAACCACAAAAGTAAGAGAAATTAAACATAAGTAAATTAGATGCAATAGAAGGCTGGATATAATAAGTCACAATAGATACTAATGAAATGGAAAACAGAAAAGCAAGAGACAAAGTCACTGCAACTAAATTTGGTATGATCGTTTAAACCTCTAGCCAGAGTGATCACGGTGGGAAAAAAGAGTAAAAAGACAAAAAGTAACAATATGACAAAGGGAAGTGATGTTAGCATATAGCCTACATTTTTTTTTTGTGCGTGTGCCAGGGATTGAACTCAGGGCCTTGTGCTTGCAAGGCAAGCACTCTAACCACTGCGCTAAATTCCCAGCCCTATCCTACATATTAACAACAATTACGCCAATACATTCCACCACTTAGATGAAATAAATAAATCTTTTGAAAGGGTCAAACTACCAAAACTCACTGATAAAGATAACCTAAGGCTGCACTGTAGCTCAATGGCAGAGCACTTCACTAGTAGCTTAGCATGAACAAGGCCCAGAATTGGATCCATGGATGAAAAATAATAAAATAAAATAAAATAAAATAAAATAAAATAAAATAAAATAAAATAAACGCACAGATAACCTAAAGAGCCCTGTACCTATTACACAACGTTAACTGATCATGTAAAAATCATCCCATAAAGAATAGACCCGATCCAGATAGTTTCATTGGTGAATTCCATAAAACATTTAAGGAAGAAATAAAAACTTCAAGAAAAGTAAAAAATTGAAAATAGAACAGAAAACTACAGAACAATATCCTTCATACATACAAATGTTAAAAAACAAAATTTTGGTGAATCATATCTCACTCTAGTAAATAAATAACACATCATGACCAAGTTGGGTTTATCCTGAGAATCCAAGGTTGGTTTAATATTCTAAAGCAATCAGCCAGGCATGGTGGTGCATTCCTGTAATCCCAGCACCTGGGAGGCTGAGGCAGGAGCATCGTTGGGAGTTCGAGGCCGGCCCAGGCTACATAGTCAATTCAAGGCCAGCCTGAACAACATAGTGAGACCCTGTCTCAAAACCCCCCCCCCAAAAAATTAAAAAACTAAAGCAATCAATGCAATTCACTATATTAATAAACTAAAAAAAAGAAAAGATCACCTCGAATGATATAAAAAAGCATTTGACAAAATCCAAAATCCATTCTTTTTTGTCTATTTGTTTCGTTTTGTTTTTTGAGACAGGGTCTTACTTTGTAGTGCAGGCTGGCCTTGAACTTACTACATAGCCCAGGCTGGCTTCAAACTCACAGCCATCCTCCTACCTCAGTAGTGCTGGGATTACAGGTCTGTGCCACCATACCCAGCCCAACATCCATTATTGATAAACACTTTCAACAAAGTAGGAATAGAAAGAAACTTTTTTAACTTAATTAAGGCCATCAAAAGAAAGAAAAGACTCAGTTAACATTATACTGAATGGGGAGAGAATATTTTCCCCACTGAAATCAGGAACAACACAAAAATACCTCTCGTCACACCACTTTGAACATACTGTACAAGATATTCTAGCTAGTACAACAAAGCAAGAAAAAGAAAATTCATTCGTGAAGAAGTAAAACTATCTTTAATCTCAGACAACACGGTTATCTTTATAGAAATCCAATGGAATCTATTTTCGTAAAAGCTACTAAAACTATAAACAAATTTAGCAAGGTTGCAAAGTATAAAATTAAATCATAAAAATAATTCTTTTTTAATAAACCAGTGATAACATGCAATTTTACAAATAGTATTATTCACAATAACGTCAAAAATATGGCCACGTAAAAAAACACTGGAACACCAAACATTGCAGAGAGAAATTAAAGAAGACCTATATAAATGAAGAAATACATCTTATACTTGAGCAGAAAGACTACATACTGTTAAAATGCCAGTTCACTAGATCCAGCCTACATGCAACTGGAAGAGACTACATAAAGTCAAAAATATCAGAAGGTAGAGATCACTAGGTGCCATATTAGAAGTCTTCCTGTCATAGATGTCAATTATTAAAGTACCTCCTCATATTTTTGTTGTTGAACAATTTTATAACTCCTCTGAAAAGACTTTGTACCCAGGTTACCTGCTTCAGTTTAAATCTTGGTTTCCTTAATTCCAGTATGACCTTGCCCACTTAATTTTCTTTTGCCTCACCTTCCTGATCCATAAAATGTAGACAGTAACAATACTTACCCCATGCATTTAAGGTTAAATGATTAAGTACAGACTCTGTAAAGCATCTGGCACACAATAAGCATTTGTTTATATATATACATCAATACATCCATAAAACCAATAAGTACTATTTCTTAAAGTTAAATATTTATTACAACACATCCTTCTTTAACTAGTTAAAGACTACTACTACAAATAAAGCACAGTATTTTAGTCAAGCTATTTACAAAAATAATTCATTAAATTGCATGTAGTCAACCTGAAGCACTGAGGGAGAAAAATCATCTAATTTCTATTTTTAGTTCAAGTTTCAAAAACATAGTTAATACCTCAGATGACCATAATAACACTGTTCTGCCAAGTGCTAGTGTGTGCTTGTTCTCAAGGACTAACTGTTGGACAGCCCACTTTCATGCTTAAAAAATGTTCCAGTTAACACAAGAAATCAGTCACTCCACTTTGTCATAGTCCTAGAATGGGGAATAGAAATTGCATCTAGATAAACAATTTTGAGTAAGGAACCAACAAGACAGGTATAACAGAAAAAGAAACTGAAGAGGGAAGAGGAAGCATACTGGTAACAGAATGAATAAGAATGATGAAACTGGAGTGATACAAGAATAACAAATGCTTCAAAATGCCAAAATACCAAAATCATTTTGTTCACAGTAAATTTATATTTTCTATGTTGCCTATAAGCCCACCATATTCTTAAAAGCTTAGTCATTAAATATTCAAATGGCATTTCCTTAAGGAATAAAAAAAGATGAACACCAAAAATGTTAGTGTATGATATTTAATCTCCTTTCTATCTGTTCTCATAAATGATCATGAAGTCGATATATAATCCTGATAGATACATTCATTAAAAATACATTACAGTCCAAATTCTAGCAAGAAATCATTTTTATAGCTATTTTTAAACTTCCATCTAAAATCATTAGTTAATTTACTTTGGAAATTCTAATACCTTTATAACCCAGCAACACCAAAGTAAACAGTCATGACCCTTTAAGCGGATAAATATAACCACTTTAATTAAAAACTAAATTATTTGACTTAAGGTGCATTTTCCCTCTATACTTTAAAATGTGTTTACAAGTTCTATGCTTTCACCAAAGAAAAATTATAAAACTACAATACTTTTAAAATAGCCTATAAACAAAGGCATTCTTAAAAGTTAGGCACCTTGACTTATTCAGAATTTAGGTACCAAGAGGAATATAGTACTAACACATACCACAACATGGGTGAAACTTAAAAAGGTTTTCATGAGAAGCAAGTCATGAAGAACTCCACACACACATACACACACATATTGTATAATTCCGTATAAAAGGTCCAGAACAAGCAAATCTATACAGACAGAAAGTTAGATTCAAATTTGCCTGAGGCTGGGGCAAGAAAGAAGCCAGAATGAGGGGAATATGAGATGACTTCCTTTGTGAGTTAGAGAAAATTCAAAAATTAATCATAGTGATAGTAGCACAACCCTGTGAATATACTAAAAAAAAAACTGAATTATAATTTAAATCAGTAAATTGTGTGGTCTGTGATTTATGTCTCAATAAAACTACCAAAAAAAAAAGAATTTAAACTATAATTCCTACTCTAAATATATAAACTATTATGTGTTAATATCTTAAAAATGGAAACACATGTTTCTAATATTTTGTAGTCAAGAAAGCCAAGAGGTGAATGCATTAGTCTGCTACTGCTAATTGCTAATCATGGATGCGAGTGCTAGTAAACTCTGTCACAAAATTCCTGCTGAATTTCAGACTATATATGGATTACTTGAATATCCTGCTACATGATAAATTTAGAAATTGGCTTAACTTTAAACTTGTGGTGGATATTTCCTGATTTCATGTGGAAATAAAAGTAGCTTAAATAATATGTCAAATAGCAGGGGTTTATTCCTAAGTAGCTAGGGATTAGGGATATAGCTCAAGTGGTAGAGCACTTGCTAGCAAGCGCAAGGCCCTGAGTTTGATTCCCAGCACCAAAAAAAAAAAAAGTCCTAAGTAGCTGTTAATTTACAGTTTGTCAATACAAAGTTTAATGCAGTATGTAAAGTAATGCATGTCAAGCTAAGGTGTGATTTAGATATTCTGCAGTGTATACTATATCAAAACAGTAAATTGTACACTGTAAATATATACATACAACTTTTGTCCATTTAAAAAATAAATCATAAAAATACAAAGCTTACTCAAGATCATTTGAAAGTCTTATAACAAGTTAGCTTAACAGTATACATACATTTCTATTTTTACCTTCTTAAATTATATATTAGCATTTCAAATACAAAGTGTTAATTATTTTTTGACCCAACTACAGTAATTTCATCTACACTAATCATATCCATATTTTTTTTACACAAAGGCCTCTAATTTAGCAAAACTTCTAGTAGATTTTTAATTCCTTAAGTATAGTTAGGAACATTCCAGACCACAAGACTCTAGGGAATTGCAGAATTAATCAGACTGATGTCAACGCATATGTACGTAGAACTACATGATGTTTTTATTCAGCAAATATGTCATAAACAAAAGTTTCTGTCTTATGATGCCAAGTAAATGAAGTCAATTAAGCTGAGTATAACTAGAAAAATTAATAAACTCAGAAACTTTATATGACTCAGTTAACAGAAAATTTTCTAAAAGCTAAATATATATATACACATATTTCATATATATTATACATATATATTTATTTATACTCCCTACATACAGCTTAATGTAGTCAATGAGCACACCAATGACCAAACCACAGATGATGTATATGTTACATACTGCCTAAACAAGTAACAAAGTTTATTATACTCAGTCAAGACAAAATAACATTACCATTTTGTTTATTGTTAGCGCTACCCTAAAATACTGGAAAGTGGTTAAAAGATACACTTACCTTAAAATTATTTAAGCATAATTTTCTAATCAATCATAAAAAAATAATATAAAGCTGGACATGGTGGAATACATTTATAGTCCCAGCTTTTCTGGAGGCTGAGGCAGTGATTGCTTGAGCCAAGGAGTTTGAGGCCAGCCAGCCTGGGCAATATAGCAAGACCACAACTCAAAAGAAAAGAAATTAAAACCTAAAGACAAATGATAGTATAATCAAAGACATGATTACTGGGATTCAATCCTACTCTTTCGTTTATTAGCTGTGTGACTTTAAGATATTTATTTAACTATTTTGAACCAATTTCCTCATTTTTAATGAGAAAAAATTACAATTCTATCTACTTCACAGTGTGGTGACTAGGGAGTAAAAAATAAAAATGATTTGAATACAATTTTGTAAAACTAGAAAGCAATATATAAATTCACTGGGTTATTATAAAGTAATAATTTTGCTTGAGAAAAAAAGCTGGGTAACAGTGTAATAAATCTGCTTCCTTATATTAGGTCTTAATTTAAATATTTTCAGTTAAGGAAATAAACATTTGAGTAAATTCTTCTTCCCTTTCAATAAATTAGCGCAAATTAATACAACTTGGAAGTAAGAATAGTTAATACATCTTACAACAAGGAGTAACTTTTTTTTTTTTGGAAGTATTGGGTATTGAACCCAGAGCTTTTGTACTGACCTACATCCCCAGCTCTATTTTATTTTTTATTTTGAGACAAGGTCTCACTAAGTTGCCCTGGCTAGCCTCAAACTTGTGATTCTCCTGCCTCAGTCTCTCAGAGTACCTAGGACTGTAGGCATGCACCACCACAGCCAGCTGGAATTTTATCTTTAAAATAGGTATTTTCTCATGCTTTGAGTAAGTATTTTGTTCAACTCACGAATCATATATCTGCTTCCAATTAAACATTATAAATAAGATTTACCAACAGAAGGAAAGTTATTACCATTTTGCTCTTTCTATCCTCATTACCTGAATGAGGCTTTTGGATAGAACCAAACACAGTTATGATATGGAACAAACATAACAATGAAAGGAAGAATACTTGCAATGAACCATACCTAGTAATAAGAACTGCATTATCGTGGTGGGCAATCCCATTTTCTGGAATGGTGTTTCCATCACTTTGGTGAGAGAGAATGGATTTCTGCCATTTACAGAAGCTATCGAGAGACTTGTCTGCATGGTGGTTTATCTCCAAGTTTGGCTGCAATACAACATGCATACCAGAAATGTTCCAAACAAATTACTAAGGTCAGCTGTTAAAATTTTTGAAGACTACAGTGGGAGTATAATTAGAACCAGTGGTTTCTGGAAATAATCTCTCCAATTTTTATCTCTGCAATATCTATAGTTTATTTAGTTTATTATTGAACACATATTCTTTCCAGTTCCAGATTTAATGATAATGTGAACATATGTGAGAGTTATCAGCATACAAAACCAACCAAAACCATTATTATAAAGTATGCCATCAAATGATCATCCTTATACTAAAACATACATCTAATATACTCATATATACACAAAGAAAAAGAAAGCTTTAACAAGACATGAGGTATATTCTTATAAAGTATTTAAAATTTGTTTAAAACATTAAATGTTTAAAGCTAAGAATCATATTTAACCGACACTTAGGAGCAGCAATGAGAAAATACATTCTTTTATAATAAATATTTCCATACTTGGAAATACCTAAGAGTTTCAGATGTATAAACTAATTCATTCTTACCTGATCTTCTGTGAGAACAATTAAACGGGCCACTATAATATTCACAACGTTTCCTAGGCTGGAGTCACGGTAAAGTTTGGCAACCTGACCTCCAGAAAATAAGAAAAGACACAAAGTCAGACAAAAATCATAGGGTTACAGTTTGATTTTTTAACAGGTAAAACAATGTTTTGTGACAGTAAGCATTACACAAATAAAAAGTAACCTTTTATTCTATGTTATACAGAGCGCTACCCTCAAGACGCCGTGTAACAGATTTTTACACAAATCTATACCAAGAAATATTTTCTCCTAGAGTTGAATTTCATCACTGTAATTAGAGTGAGCTGTTTCAAGTCAAATAAAACTGCTTAAACAAGATTTAAAAACCTATTAAAAATATTATTTAAAAATGAATAATAAGGTCATCTTTAAATTTGTTTTGATGGAACTTAAACGTTAACACACCAAACTGGAGGTGAGGATATAGCTCAGTAGTAGAGCATGCATGAGGCCCTTGATTCAAACCCAACCAGCAAAAAATAAATTTAGAGAAACTTTATTACTATTTTAGACAGATCAATTCTTATCATTATTTATTTCACAGTAAAAATCCATGACTATAGTACAAAACATAACAGACTACTAAATAAAATATTGTATAGAGGGATCAAACTTACAATATTCATCACACTCAAAATGTAATGTTCAATGTCTTTGCGGCCATGGTAGCCCACCATCATTTTGTCTGCCACTACCAATGTCTCCACAAACCGCTCAATGCTCACTGATCTCTTCTGTCTGTGGTGGATTTGTGTGCTATTAATTGGTAGCAAAGAAGGAAATGCAGATGTTGTGTCATTCAGCCACCAAGGTTTGCCACTTCTTGAGAGGTCTACAATAAAAACAATCAATTCACATGGATTTTCTAATTTAGCATATTTATTTACAGATTTTTTTATGTGGATGTGCCTTTCATAAATTCTCTAGTACATTAAGATTTTTCCAAAAAGGGATGGAGAAATCCAGGAATAAGGAAAACTCTTAAATTTCTGAACTAATCATCTGGAAAAAAAATTCAACTGCTTATGAAAACAAAATAAATTTGTGAAATATATTATTTAATAGAAAATTTCTAAATAGTCATTTCATTTTACTCCAGTAAATAATCATCTCATACTTTTAAATTTAGAATATATACCTTAAAATCATTTGAAAGTGTTTCAAAAGCAACTGGGGCATAAACTTTTGAAACAGCCTGTTTCAACAGTTCTAATGAAGTTGCAAAAATCTATTCCTAAGATGATTTTGAATATTTATTTTAGAGTAAGATATTTTTATGAATCTTTCTGATTTAGAACCAATTCTTTACCTTCAGAAATCTCAATTCTAAAAGGCTATGAATTAATTTTTCCACATTATTTTGCAGTCTATGACTATTAATATTCTATTACTTTTTCGAAGTCTAGAGGTGGGGGACATTAAAAGGAGAGTAAAAAGATGATTCCAGCACAGTTTGCTTTAAATCACATTTTGTGTGAATCACAGTGTACTCTCTATTTTCTAGATGTTTTGTCCTTCTGTACTGAGGAAATCTTTTATTACTATGGCATTTGCATACACTGCCTCATTTATATTCATCTTTATTAAATAAACTTGAGCAGGCAGATGGCCTCTACATACCTCACTTCATATCCTTATAATGAACTGAAAATCCTTCTCACAAATGCTTACTGAAAAAGTGAGGAAAAATTAAAGTAATATATATTACATACTTGATGGAAAGTGACTATATTACATTCTTCTCACTTCACTAGCCTTTCCTTTTAAAAACTGCACTAGTAGGATGGATAAATTTTGAGAAATGAGAAATGGAAATGATCATGAAAAGAATCACCCTCAAAATTAATATAAATTAAATGACTATCTTTGTTCCTAAAGGTCAAGAGGGGCAGAGACATTCTACTTCTTATTTCAATATTATATTCTCAAGACAGTGAATAAGTAAGTGTTCCTTTATGTTCCGTTGTGAGAGACAGACTGGTAAGGTGGCCCCCATGAGCCCTGCTCCTGGATGTTCACACTTTTCTGTGATCCCTGGCCCTGTGAGTATGCATAGGACTCTAACTTGCTTCTAATCAATAAAATATGGCAAAGATGATAGGATGAAAGTGATTACATGCACTTTAGTACACAATTAGGTTACATAATACTACAATGCCTGTATACTCTAGTTTCTCCCTTGCTAACTTGGAGAAAGCTAAGTATGTTGGTATATCTGTGGTAAAAAACTACAGTTTACCTCTGGTAAACAACCAGCCAAAAACTAAAACTACCTAAAACCACAAAGTACTGAATACTACCAAGAATCATAGGAGCAGGGAAGTATTCTCTAAATCAAGATTCCAGATGAGAACCCAGTTCTGGCTGAGGCTAAGCAGACAACCCATCCATATGGGGTTCCTCACCTACAAAAACAGTAAGAAAATAAACCACTATATTTGTAGTAATATTGTTGGGAAACAGACAAAATGTTTTCTGTATCAGTATATCTTCAATTTTTTCTGCTCAGTCTTCTATAATCATAAAACCATTCATGTGTTCAAGTCATCCTTCATCTTTTCTTTTTCTGACTAGACAGATTAACTGTCTAAACAGAAGTTTTTGTTTTTGTTTTTGTTTTTGTTTTGGTGCTGGGGATCAAACCCAGAGCCTTCGCTTGCAAAGCAAGCACTATAACCACTGAGCTAAATCCCCAGCCCTTAAACAGAAGATTTAATCTCCATTCTTTTGGTCATTTCTGCGTCTTCGATGCATTCAATTCTTTATTTTAATTTAAAATATTGAAGAGGAATTAGATACTACCAGACACTAAATGATTAGCAATGTTATTTCTCATTTGAAAAGTATTCTAGATAATGTAACTGTGATTATCATCATCTTTCTAATTGTCATAATTTTCAAACTTTTAGCTTTTTTAATTGTTAGTCTGCCTGGCTACTGAAACACAAATTTTTTTAATATAAGGTCTCTATCTTTTTATTTACAAATGTTCATCAAAGACATTATATATCATCATATATAGATATTTAATGTTATATATTCAGAAACAATAAATAATACAAGAGAGATGAGATTTTAGTTTCATTTCAAAAATCAAAATAATCCAATTACTTTATATACTAAATATTTATTTAATGAGCACACAAGTAGATAATGAAGATAGAAATGTAATATTGTCTATGACAATGGAATGAAAGGATATTCAGTTATTTCTAGATGCAAAAATAAGATTTTCATTTTATATTTTTCTTTTTTATCTAAATTTTCTAAAAAGAACAGATATGACATCCATAAGAAATACTTAAAATTCATAATTTGAATCTAATTAGCATGGGAAAATTCCATATCTAAATATGACACAAATATACCCAGTGTCAAAAGGATTTTTATATCCTATATTTTTACATTAATCTGACTTGCTCATAACAGACAAACTGGCAATGTATAATGTTTGCTCACAACAGACAAACTGGTAATATATAATGTATATCTCTAAATTCACCTCTTTCACTTGACCTATGCTGCTAAAACAAGTTCATAATTGATTTCTTAGCCAGACATTTTGCAAACTTATTAAAGAAAAGTTCTTTTGTCTCTATAATATCTAGTAACATTTCTTGGAACTCTTGGAGCTACTACAATAAGGAAGGCAGTGACATGTTTGAAAGTGTAACAAAGATTTAAGAGACAGATTTAACTAAAAACGAGATAAACTGGGAGAGAAGGGACCACAGTTAGAAAGTCGGTACAGTAACCTAAGCAAGAATATTAAGTCTGAACTAAATGGACTGGTGCTAGGGATTAGCACATAGAATGTATTAAAAAGAGAGTATTGCTTAGGAATAAAAAGAGAGTATTGCTTAGGAAGTTGGATCAGTAATCCAGGGGCAAAACAATAAAAAAGAAGAAAATCTTTCCCCAAAAGCACAAAACTCTATGATAGCAATAAGAATGGGTTTGAACAGTTCAACACATGTCTAACTATTGAAAAATAAAGTCTGCTTGAGTTAAAATAATGTAATAGGCACTTCAGAAGAGAATAATTAGAATATGAAAAGATTAAAATCTGCCTTTCAAAATACGATGAAATCTTTGATTTTATTTTTTCTCTTTTCTTTTTGCAGTACTGGAGTTTGAACCTAGACAGCACTAAGCTACATCTCCAGTCCTTTCCTAAATTTATTTTGACACAGAGTCTGGCTAAACTCCTCACTGGCCTCAAACTAGAACGCCACCTTCTTCGGCCTCCTGAGTAGCTGGGAGTAAAGATATCTACCACCACACCTACCATGAATCTTCAAATATTTTTACAGAAAGTAATCTATTTTGCAATCATAAAGTGAAAGATATTATATTATGGAAAAACAATGGGAAATTACCAAAATAAACAACCAAATATTTGAATCATAGTTTTTAAAGAATTCATATATAGTTGTACTTACTTCTCAAATGAAATATAAGATAAAATAAACTTATTTCCATAATGTTTAGCTTTACTCAATCAAACCTTTTCATTGTGTACTAAGAAATTTTATTTCACGTTTTAAGTGGATCTAATTATTTCAGTGGCCTTTTCTAGTTCCAACCATGTTCTCAAACACTTGAGAATGAAGAAGAAATGATCCCATAATGAATATGGAGAGGAAGCAAAAGGATAATTCACTCATTAATTCACAAGGTAACCTATTCCATTTTTTATTCAGTCTACTCATTAGTAAACTCTTCTTTGCACTAAGCTGAAATCCCCCTTAGAAACATTTTGCCACTGTTTGTAGCTCTCATAACTACACAGAACAAGTCTTTTTAACAACAAAAAAACTTTTAAAAATGTAATAGATCTTTAAATACCAGAAAGAGTCATCCTAATAATAATGATGAATAATGTGTGCTGAGATGAGCACTCAGAGGATGGGGAAATGTGTCCAAAACTACATCAAAGCCCAGGGTCTTTCCACTAAGCTATAGTATATCTACTGTATTATTTCTCTTCAGTGTTCTTAGCTTAGATTAACATTTTCCTAACTCCCTACCTCCAGTCTTGTTCTTCTGTAATTCAGTTTTCATATAGCTGCCAAAATCTGACTATGTCATTCCTACTACTTAAACCCTTTTACTAAGGTTCTAGCACCCTTAGAATAAATAAATACCTTATTATGGTGTCAAACCCTTCATATTGGCCCCTTTTAACTCTTCGGTTACATTTCTCACAACTGTTCCCCTCAACTACTACGAGCCTCACTTCTATCTCTCAAACTCACATTCTAGTATCCAATTATATGAACTGTCAATTTCTGGAATGTGACTCTTCAAGACCTGAATGTTTAGATTCCTACTATGTATTAATGTGAAAATATTAGCTAACAAAACAGTACAAAGTAGTATGGAACACCTATGAATGAAATTTGTAACTGTTATCTGGATGAGTTTTTTTATCCCTTCTAAGAAAAAAATACATCAAATTTTACATAGACTTATATTTTAAGGACTTTTCAAAGAGCATCTAAATTGACTTAAAACTATTGGTTGCTGACAAGTTTTAAGGGGCTTTTAGATGTAATTGTAATCGCCCAAATTCTCATTTATCTTTTTAAAATAGATTTTCATTAAAACTTATCCAAAATTACACACATTTACAGGCCATTACACAAGCTTACTGATCACAATACATTGTATCTTTTGCTTATAACAACAAGCAATGTAAACAACCACATAGATGCAGCATTAAGTTACAACTACATAAAGTTACTGTGGTACCTGATGTACTTGTCACTGTTTTAAATTTGGGTTATTAGGTTCTTGTTTTTAAGAGATGATTATTCCTCTGGACTCCCATTTCCCCACCCTTTGCCCTCTTCTTGTTCCCTTGGACCTTCTGCCTGTCTCATTTACTTTTATTATCATCTTTATTTGCCAGAAGAAAGAGAAAGGAGCAATACAAAACCATATGCTCTCCAAAAGTCACACACTTACCTGAAACCCCACAATGAGAGTGATCATAGAGATGTCTTTGTTGAAGAGTAGACTTTTTGTAAATAACATGAGGATGGCCATTTTCATAACTAAAATGCTTAGAATCCTTTGTGGTATTATTTAAAGGTTCAATAAAATATTCTTCATCCTCTGTAGCAATAATACCATGCTAAAACAAAAAGAAACAAAAATTTACCAAAAAGAATAATTTTAATTAGCTATCATTATTACCAAGCATCAAAAATAAATTGATATCTCTCCAAAAAAAAGAGTTAAAATGTACACTAATTTAAAAAGCTAGTCTAGGGACTGGGGATTTAGCTCAGTGGTGAGAGTGCCTGCCTCGCAAGCACAAGGCTCTGAGTTCAATCCCCAGCACCAAAAATAAATAAATACATAAAAATAAAAATCTGGTCTAGTATCTACACTCAGTAAGACATATAAATTTCTGTTCTTTAAAAAGGATGTTTAAATACCTCTATGTACAATGCACTACATATACTGTACATATTTCTTCCAGTTTTCCCAACAACTTTGAAAGGTAACACAGACCTCTATGTGAACTTCAAAACTTATTTTCTTTCTGAATTGTGTATAAAACTTAACTACATCTTCATTAAATTTTGCTTTGTCATTAAGTTTTGGCCAATAAAAAATGGGCAGAGGGCTGTATGCCACTTTCAGGCCAAGCCCCTGAGTATCTCTCCAGTGGAATTCTTCACTCTGTTTCTCTACTGCCAACTAAATGGGAAGATCTAGGGGAGGTAGAAGCCAAAGGCAAGGCCCTTGGGTCCCTGAATGATCTCTTTTCTTAGAAAGCCATCTGATGTAAACACCGATATAAGAGGGAAATGAATTTCTATTGTGGCAACGACTATCATGTTGAGGTCTGTTACACTAATTAGTATGTCCTTAATTAATATACATCCCCATTTTGCAGAGGAAGTAACAGGCTCAGAGTTCAAGAACGTGCCCAATACTATATACAGAAAGGAAAAGGAGCTGAAATTCAAAGTTCTGCTGTTATTCACATTATATCACATCACACCTACACACTGAGCCAAGTCCTACTCAGCTGTTTTAGCTTCTCTTTAAAAGCTTCATCAGCCTAAATGCCATAGCTTCATTCTCCTTTGAGCGCCAATAGAGTTTATCAATATCATTTATTTTCATTTATTGCCACACTGTTTTATTCCATTTTGAATCTTGAAGTTTCATTAAATTCGATGTAACTTTTCAGTTGGATAGTATATCTTCCTAACTAGACTATTTGCTTTCTTCAGGTAAAGGCATATCTCTTGTATTCCCTTATATCATTTACAACCATAGATTGGGTATCTCATGTAACAGGCTCAAGTAACAGTTTGTGAATGAAGGAAGACAGTAAAAGTTGTCTGCATCAAAAATAAATAAGAATTCTCACTCTTTTCTAATAGTGCTTTTTCTAAGAAAGGCACATGAGAGGATTGCTCTTAATGCAACTAATTTACCTTGTAACACTGGATAAAACACAAATTCTCTGGGCATATTTCCTCAATTGGAAAAATGAAAGGATTGGATTAAATTAGCAGTTCTAAAACAGTACACTAGGGAGCCCTAAGGGCCTGCTGAAAGTGCCTTCAGGAGATTGCCCCAGACAACAAAGGGAGATCTAAGTGGCTTGGATTCCTGGGTTTAGAATCAGCTGTGCTTTTATTAATCTGTGTATTAAGTTTCCACATAACATTTCATATGAGAAAAGGGTTTTGCAGCTTTAAAAAGAAGAAAAGTTGAAAACCTTTGGACCATGTAGTCTAAGATCCCTTTGAATTCTAAACCTCTATGATTCTGCTTAGAGAAATTCGTGTTAAGTACTACCTGCTTGGAAAGAAAGATAAGATATAATCAGAAGTGCTCTCACCTACAACCTACTTGAAATGAGTTCAAGAAATGAGAAAAAAAAAAAAGGAGCCCTTAGTCACTTCATGTTATTTTTACTGTTGTTTGCTTTAGATTATGGTTAATAGTCTTTATATTAAATTCAAATACTGACAGGGGTCACAACATGCCATTAACAGACTACAATACCTGAACACAAACTGTTTCACCAGGTAGATTAATACTATAATGTACTAAAAAGCAGAGTACAGTTCCTGCAGAAAAGGGGGCAAGTTTCCATAAGAATTTTACTACAGGGAAGTGTAGGAAGTAGAGTCTAGGGTACTCTCTAGAAAGGACAGAACACTAAATTCACCCTGGTCCCTGGCAGTAGGAAGTTGAAAGGTCCTAGACAAGAAACAAAAGTTGCTGGGGGAAAATGGAGTCAAAGCCTGGTAAGTAAACAAAATCTGTAAATACCAGAAAGATTCTGAAAGGGCAATCCAGAGATTTTATGTGTTAGATACTCTGTAAAATGTTTATACACATTATCTTAATCTTAATACCACTTTGAAGTAAGTACTATGATCAGCTCTACTTTGCAGATGAAAAACTCAGAGAGAGCAAAGTTAAATAACAAATTCATTTGACTGACTTTGGAATGTGGGCCCTTAACCAATATACTATAATTCTCTTGTCTTCTAAGGGCTGTTTCTGGCTTTCTTTATTCATTCATCAAATATGTTTTGGCTGCCTATCATAGAAATAATATTGTACTAGGTAGTATTAACACAACAGTGCAGCAAACAAAGCTTCAGCTCTATCATGATACTTACATTCTAATAATAGTGGAAGAAGTAATCAATTAGGTGAATTATCTATTAGCAATAAATATTAAGAAAAAAATGCATTGTAAGAGGAAGAGAACTATACATTTATTTAGAGTGGCTCTCCAAAAAGACGATATTTGAACAGAAACCAGGATAAAGCAAGTCAAACAGATGTTGTAGAAAACAGCAAACAGACTATAGAAAGAGAAAATGCAAAGCAAACAAGGTAGGAACATCCTCGCAGTATTCGAGAAACAGCAAGGAGCAATAGTGACTGACTAGAGGGAAAGAAAGAGAATTATAGGATTTGAAAAGAGCTGCAAGCCAGAGGATGGAAGACTGGAGCTACGTCAAAGTCCCAGAAATTTGTGCATGAGTTTTTTCTGCAGCAACCCCAACTTTACACTGTTCACTTCAGGCTCATCATGAAGAAACTCATTATGCCCCCCACTCCCAGTCATATCAGTTCCTATGAGAAGCCCAAGTTGCATGCCCTGGATTCTATTCCCTGTATGGATATGGATAATATGTTTCCTGATCCCATGGCCTACCTCTCCTCTTAAACACAAGACAAATCATCAACAAAGTTCCCTATACCTTCAGCCTCACCTGTGACTGTTCACTTCATCTTGTTCTAATAAAAACCTGAATCTCTCTAAATGACAGTTTTTCCTTACACACCTCTGGAATCATAGCTACTTTCTCTTCTACATGCCTCCTATTAGACTTGGAGGTAGAGTTCTTGTGATTCATTGCCATATCCAAGCAATTATCTCTTGCTCCTCAAGCAAAATACCAGTTTAAAATTTCATACTACAATCTTATTTTCATTTTTCATTTTTTGGGGTTTTTTGGTGCTGGGGATTGAGCTCAGGACCATAGCTTGCTAGGCAAGGGCTCTACCACTGAGCTAAATCTCCAACCCCTTCATACCATAATCTTATCTCTTTCTAGTTGCAGTTATCTACTGGGCTCAAGTTATTCCATTAGCTTCTTAAATATTTTAACGTCTGGATCACTGTCACTCTCTGCAATAAATCAAATAATTGTTAATTTCAATATATTCTTATATCACAGGTTCTTAAAACTTGTCATGTGTGTGCACATGTGCCCTGAATCTCTTTGAATGTGTAGATGTGATACCTATGGATCCCTTTTCCAATGTCCTTTTCAGAATAATATTTTAAATGCAGAAAACATACAAAATTATACATAAAATTAAATAGCAAAATACATACACATACGTTTTATAACACGTTAACATCTTCAGTGGCTCCAGTAACTACAATAATTTCACAACAGTGATGAAGAACAGTAGTTTAAAAAATATGCAAGAACTATAACATGATATGAATGTATCTGGGGGATAAATTCACAGGTACTGATATTACTGTATTGGTTACCTGAATTTTATAATTAAAAGAAATCTTAAAGTTCAGTTAAGAATTAGTAAAAAATACCTGTCTTTTATTTTGCTCTTCAAACTTTGGGTTTCTCATATAAAAGAAATCATGTGATATCTAACCTGTGCCTGATTTATTTGACCTAGAATTATGGTCTCAAGGTATACAATAGGAAACAGAACTAGAGTTTGTGAGGATGAGAAGGAGATATGGCGTGATAGGAAAGAAGGGAGGGGAAGAGGAAGAAATAGGATCAAGATATAATTGTATATGTACCAATTCCCCACAATGAATGTATTTATTATGCATTGCAAACATGTACTAAGAATAAATAAATAAGTGCAGAAAAAAGAACTAGTAAGGGGACAAGAAAAGGATTAAGATGTGTTATACACATGTGCAAGTTCCCCAAGATGAGTGTGAGCATTATGTGCTGCAAACACGTACGTACCTTAAAAAAAATAAAGATGTAAGTTTTATGTGTTCCAGTTCACGACCCCCCTAAATTTCACATGGACCTATATTAACAACTACTAATGTGGATAATCTCTCAATCCTTCACCCCCCCTCAGTTTCTTGACTTCCTCTCCTTTAAGTATCTTCTCTTTCACTTTATCTCAGATATTCACGCCCATTGTCAAATTCTAGACTTTGCATTATGAATATTTGCAACAGTCCATAATCTTGATTTCAAGTATCCCATTCTTCTCTCTTTCTAGCACTGTCCTTCCAACATCCCAACTCCAAGAGACTGTCCTTTTTATCTCCATTAAGACCTTCAGTCAATTGACCAGCTTTTTTCAGTCTTTCACCCACATCCTATGCTCGCTTCCCTCCCAAACCAGCTTCAATTCCACTTTGAATTCTCTTGTCCCTTTCTCACTTCACTGAATCCAATTCATTTGACTAAACCACAACCCTGATTAAAATAAATTTTGCTGGGCCTGCAACTTTGCAATTAGACTTAGCCAGAGAAAAATACACCAACAAGCTGATGGGCTAACTTTAAATTCATAATCATTCATTTCAACTGTGCCCTAACTAATACTCTGTGGTATTATCTAGTTCATTCAGTACTCTACTCTCTTAGATAAATAAGCTGTGTTTTTTTTTCTCTTCTTCTTTAAAATTTTTATTAATACATGCTTGCAATACATAATGTTTACATTCCTTGTGTGGAGTAGGCACATGGACATAACACATCTTAATTCCTTTTTTCATCCCTTTTCCTCTGTCCCCTCTCCTTCCCTCCATCTCTTCTTAATCTTCTAAAACCTCATCCTTCCAATTTCCTCCCAGTAGACAATAATGCACTACCTCCTACAAACTCCCACAAACACAAGTACCTACCTACCTGCATCTCATGTTTATAAAATCTATTTTTCTTGTTATTATTGATGAAGTCTATTCCCCTAGCCAGTTAATCCACTTACGCAGATGATTCCTTCCCTTCTTACCCACTATCGACTTCTCTTCTCTTTACACAATTATTCCTATCTTTATCAAAACAAAGCAAAACAAAACTTCCCCTGACCTCAATTAAGCCTGTAGTTACTGACCATTTTTCCAATGTTCTTGCAATAATCGTCTATATATTTTCTCTCACTCCCTCTTAAATCTTTTCCAGTCAGGTCTTTGCTTTCTCCACCAACACTACCATGACTTCACCAAAAGTGCTTTTGTCAAGGTATCCAATAACCTCTTCACTGAAAACTTCAAGGGTCAGTTTTCAGTCTTACTCTTTTGACTCAGCAGCAGCATTTTCCCCTTGAAATACTTTTTATGTTGGTTTTCAACACTTTTGCCTGGTTTTCTACTTTCTTAATGGTCTGTTCTTTGCTGTTTCTTCCACTTCTCTCTGACTTCTCTGAACTCTTGGAATGCCAAAAGGCTCAGTTCTTAGAACACTTCTCTGTTCTACCTATGCTCCTCCCTAAGCAATTTCATATCCACAAGCTTTAAATGTCATCTATATGTTGCTGACTATAAAATATACAACCTTCTAATTTATATCTCTTCTTTGAACTCCAGACTGGTCTATCCAATGGCCTACACAGCATCTCCAGTTTAATATGTCTAACTGAATTCATATTAAACACTTCCAACCTACTCCTCCACTAGCTTCTCTTAAGTCTTCTCATCTTAGTTGATAATTATTACATTCTTTCAGTTGCTCAGGGTCAAGCTTGGAATCATCACAGATCTTGTCCTGCGTCTCCTAAAATCTTGTTTTGGCTCCCAGTTTCACGATCTCACTTTGATTACTCTCCCTCTTTTTACTTAGTTATAGCCATAGTGGCCTCTTTGCTTTTCCTCAAAAACTCAGATCAACTCTTCATACTTACAGACTCCAACCTGGAAATCCTATGCCTCAAATGCTAATATTTCCTTCCTCATTTCTCTTAAGGTCTTTGCTAAGAACTTTTTTCCTTCTTAGCACTTATCACTATCTAACATATTATGATCTCTATTTATTTATCTTATTTATATCTCCAGCACTAGAACGCAAAGTAAATAATATTAGGGATTTGGGTTTTGTTCACTGTTATACTCCTACTACCTAAAATAGGGTCTATTATATGGTAATTAATTATAAATATTCAGTGAATGAGTGAATGAGTTAATGAGTGAATGAATGAATTATTTAAAAAGGAAAGAAACATAACTTTGGATATAACTAAACAGAAACTCTGAAGGGTCACTGGGGCTTTCTAACTAGCTGTATATAATTAAGTATCTTTAGAGAAACTGAACAAAACCATTTTTCATGAGATAAAGTAAGAGAAAAGAAAGATCTCTTGAAATTAGAAATATGGCAGCTGAAACTGTTAAATCAGTTGAAGAAAAAGAAGGCAAAACTTATGGTACGGTATCCCTCATTTGAGTGAGGCAAAATACAGACAAAAGAAAAGAGTAAACAATAGATTCAAAAAGGCAAAGGGTTAGATAAAAGCTAGCAGGCAAAGGGTCAAAGGGAACAAGAAGAAGGCAAAGAGGGAGGGGAACAGGAATACAGAAGAATAATGATATCTTAAAAACAAGAACCTAATAACCCAAATTTAAAACAGTGACACGTACACTAGGTACTATAGTAACTAGTACCTAGTATATGCACTAGCTGCATCTATGTGGCTGTTCACACTGCTTGCTGTCATAAGCAAAAAGTACAATGTATTGTAGTCTGTAAGCTTGTGTAATGGCCTGTAAATTTGTGTAATTTGGGATAAATTTCAATAAAAAAACTATTAAAAAAAAAAGAAGGCAACACTAAAGAAATCGCACAGAACTTAGAAGAAAAAAGAAAAAGATGGAAAAAAAAAGAGACGCATACAGAAGAGCAGAGAGTCAATTCTAGAAAGAAAGAATAGGGGGAGAAAAAAGAGAGAAAAGCATTAAGGAAAAATTTTTTTAAATTCCCTCAAGCTAGGCCTGGGGATTGAGCTTGGTGATTAGAGTGCTTGCACAGCAAGCATAAGGCCTTGTGCATAGCAAGCACAAGTTCAATCCCCAGCACCAAAAAAATAAAAAAATAAAAAAATACCTTAAGCTGAATACCAAGCAAAGAGACAGAAAGAAGACTCACATCTAGTCACATTACAAAATTACTGAAACTGGAAAGATAAAGAGAATAATGTGTAAAATTTTGCCAAAAAAAGTTTTTTAATTTAAAATGTTAAAAAAAAAAGGTAAGGATCAAACCAAGAGCAAACTTCTACCTTTCACCTACAATAAATCAATGCTAAATTTTTAGACATTTAAATATCTTCCTTTGTTTAAAAATATAAAACCACATATAAATTTATTTACTTATTTATTTATTTGGGATATTAGGAATTAAACCAGGGCCTTGCATGTGCTAGGCAAGCACTCTACCACTGAGTTACATCTCCAATCACCCCCAACCTTTTTAAAGGTTTATTTGAAACAAAGTCTCACTAAATTGCCCAGGCTGTCCTTAAACTTGAAATCCTCCTGCCTCCACCTCCCAAGTGGCTGGGATTACAGGCATGTGCCACCACATCTGATAATACAGATAAATTTGATGACCCATCTATTTCCCTTCCCAATTCAAGCATCCATGGTTCTTAAAGAAAAAGTATGGGGCTGGGGATTTAGCTCAGTGATTAGAGTGCTTGCCTTGCAAGCACAAGGGCCTGAGTTCGGTCCCTGGCACCACAAAAAAAAAAACAAAACAAAACAAAAAAAAACTTAAGAAAAAGTATTTTTAACCCAGAATTCAAAATTCAGTTAATTATTAACCAAATATAAGGTCAACACAGTCACTTTCAAACAGACAGACTCAGAAATTTTACTTCCTAGGCATCTGTTCCTCAGGTAATTCTTTGAGATTGTTCTCCCAACAAAATCAGGATATAAACTCAAAAAGAGGAAGATGTGGAACTAATTTAGGAAAGAAGAAATCTAACACGAGAGATGTGCAGTGCCTGAAGAATTTAATTAACCAGTACACTCCCATGCTTCCAATATGAATAAGATATATCCCAAGCAATAGATATAAGAACTAAAGAATAACATAATACTGGTTACCTGATATTAAAAAAAAAAAAACTCTTTATTTTTTTCCTTGGTAAGAAAAACAGAATTATGAACTCAAGAAAAACAAATCTGGATAAGAAAACTACAGTCCAGACATAAAGCAAACTAAAATTGGCATTATTTGGAACAACCAGTAAACTATAATGATAGGAACTTTGTCCTTTGAGTGGTGCAAGGTTTGTAACACTGAAACTATGAGTAAAAAGGCGATTCAAAAATACTAATAATCTCTGCACTGAACACTATTTTACACAGAACAATTAAAAACAAAGTCAATTAAAAGCAGTAGACATTGAAAAGTGGAGTTTTAAAAAACATATTTACATGTTCTAACAAAAAAGGTAACATGACACAAAATAAGAATAAAATGGAAAGTTACTAAAACTGACAGATAAAAGGGTAATGTGAAACAGGGTATTTACATAGTCCCAAAATATCTGCTACCAGCTCCCTATCAATTGCCAATGGGAAAATAGTAACATAAGTGGGTAAACCTGGTGGGTCACACTTTAACCAAGTACTCAAAATTAACATGGACCTTGCAACTTCAGTAAGAAACAAAACAAAAATCTGTTAACAAATGGGAAAGAAAACAAGAGACAAAAAGTGTTAATGAAGATGACAGATTGATAACACTGCACATCATTTGTAAAGAGGTCCATTTGCAAACTTACTTGACTCATCAACTGCATCTGTCACAATTTCATAGTCACCTACATTGAATCTCAAGTTACGCATTTCTAGAACTGACTTTTTTCCTAAATTTTTATATTTCCTGAATATAAAAATTCAGACATCTAGGCTTCTAGACATCTTTAATCTTTATTTCTTCAAATTCCTCACATGTACTGTATCAGAGGCCTTTTCATTTTCCTCTCTAATCCAGCACTCTTCCAATCCTTTTCAGCTAGTAGCATTCATATACACTCATTCAAAAGAGAACATTCGGCCATCTTCAATTACTTTCTCTCATTCATCCCACACGCCATTCAATTCTATTTTCATTTTTAAGAACATTATTAAATGCCAACTGTGTATTATCTCTCTTATTGTAGTCCTATTAAAAGACTAATAGAATACAAATCCTCTAAATTTTCTCACCAAAATGTGGTTCAGATTTATTCTATCTTCTCAATTCCCAGTGCCATAGTCTGAATAGGTGTTTATTATCATTTACATGTTCTAATTCATCTTCAAATCACCAATCATCCCTCTTCCCTCAAATTCCACAATGGAATTGGTTTGGTTTGGTTTCTTCTGAATCTCAAATTTGCTTGTTTCATCATGATGTTAAAACTAGCAATGGCATAGTTAATGTTAATGCCAAATATAAAGAAAGAAAAAGTATTTTTCTCCCATCCAAGTACTAACCAGGCCTGACCCTGCTTAGCTTCCGAGATCAGATGCAATCAGGCACATTCAGGGTGGTATGGCCGTAGATGAAAAAGTATTTTTCTATGATAATTTCTACAATATTTAACAGCAAGTGTCATTTTAATATATGAGACGTCTTAGGACACATTTATTTATTCAAGAAAATAAGCATTTCGTTTCTAAATGCCTAATACTGTTCATGGGGAAAGAAATAAGCAATAAATGTATTCAATATATGTACGTACAAAAATTAAATTCAAATCTTAAAATCTAAGTAATTAGATTGGCTCATTTTACTTTACAGTTACAGAAAATAGACAATCTGAGCAAATTGTTGTATATACATATACTGAAATTCTCCATTGTATAGTTCTTGATAGTTCCTTCAGGTTGAAAACATACTTAAGATAGGTAGGTCTTAAGTAATTTTAGCCTATATTATCTACCAAAGAAGATATTATAGTGAACAACCTAATGGAGGTAATCAGTGTTGTGGTTTGCTGTCATAACATACATATATATATACAAACATATACTGAAAGTCTTCACCAATGATGGGGTTTTGTTTATGTATTTTTTTAAATCCTATTTGAATGGAAAAACTTAGGCCTGAAAGGAAATCTGAGGTTTCATTCATTCCTCTACTACTAATTCTTTTAAAAGCTGATCTGTGAAAAGTTAATACAAGCATTAAAAGGATGATCAAAAGCAAAAGTAGCAGAAATAACAATTTTAGACTATCATCTTTCTACTTAAACCACCAATATGTATCTTTTAATCTGAGGAAAACATTTACAATGTGAATTTATTTTCCCATCAGAAATTAAAATTGTAACATCTACTTACCAACCCAACACAGTTGCTCAAAGCCACTTTAGTTGTACTACGTTGATCTTGCAAGTATCCTGTGTAATGACAGTTGTCTAAAAAATCATGTTTCCACTGGGGTCCATCTTTCCCCCAGTATTCTACTGTAAAATGTTTGGACACAAAATTTGTATTGAGAGTCAAGTTTAGGTGAAAGTGCTTGCCATAGGCTGAAAGTTTAAAAAATAACTTAGACACTGCCTGCTGTGGATCAACAGGGTCCATACTCCGTCTTCTCCTTGAGTGTTTATCATTTTTCACAGTAAAGCTGAGAAAAGCTCCATTTTGATCAACCCTTATTGGAATAGTTAGCTGGTAGTGTTCAAGATAAGTCAGGAATTCCTCTTTGTAATCACAAGGCAGAGAATCCAGAAAAAAGCACATGGAAGAAAAGAAAATTTAACAGAACAGAGAAGTAGCAATATAAACAACTATGTTATTTATGTTAAAACTGCACCAATAAATGTGAGACATGGACCAAAAAATTTATATTAAACAAAAATGAAGGAGTAAAAGTTTAAAAACTAAAGATTAAGTCCCAATTATTCCATTCTTCAAAACAATATTCTTTTAAAATTACTTGTGAAGGACTAGTTTTCTTTTACAAATTCAATTTTAAAAATATACATTCTAGAAGCAAAATTCTGTAAGAAGTATGAAAATTTTATGTGGAAATAAAAAATAAAAAGTATACATATGTAAGAGTTTAGCTCACATAAGTTCTACTTTTGAAAGTTAGCCAGAAAGAACTTATATAGAATCTCCATAGCTATGTAGAAATCATATTAAAAACCAAAATCATCAGTGGTAATGTAAAATGCTATAGCCAATTTCAAGAGAGGTCCCACAGTTCCTCAAAATGTTGAACGTGAAATTGCCGTATGATCCAGCAATTCTACTCCTAGTTATATATGTAAGAAATGAAAATACATATCCACATGAAAAATTGTATGTGGATGTTCATACCAGCATAATTCACAAGAATCAAAGAGGAAATAACCCAAGTTTCTATCAACTAATGAAACAAATAAGCAGAATGTGGTGGAGTCACACAATGGAATATCATTCTACAATAAAAAAGAAAACTGTACTGACATATGCTATGACACATGAATGAAACTTCAAAATAACTGCCTTCATAATCAAAGCTCAGTTTCTATCATTATAAAAACATTGTGCTAATTAAAAGGAGCTAATCACAAAAGATCTCATATTAAGTCACTCTCTTTATATTAAATATTCAGAATAGGTAAATCTCTAGAAATAGAAGTTCAGAGATTTAGAGGTTGCCTAGAGCTGGGGCTGAAGGGTGACTTGGAAGGAATTTGAGATGGGCTGCTAATGGGTACATATTTTCTTTTTGGAGTGATGGAAAAGTTCTAAAATGTTAATGATGACGACTGAACATACTAAAAAATGTCAAACTGTATAATTCAGATGAATGAATTACATGGTGTGTATATTATACCTCAGTAAAACTGTTTAAAAATCTATAGACGGGTTAAGGATTTAGCTCAGTGGTAGAGTGCTTGCCTAGCAAGCACAAGGCCCTGAGTTTGACTCCCAGCATGAAAAAAAAAAAAAATAGAACACTAATAATGTGGAGAACTATACTAATAATGTGGAGAACTCATTCAGATGTACTACACATCACCCTTTTAGCCATACCTTCTTTCAGCTAGGTTTACAACTAAGACAATCTAAAAGTCTGCTCATTGCATCACTGTCTATACATTGGACTTAACTCAGAACATTGGACTTAACACTCCCATGAAACCATAACTAAATAGAAATAAACTGAAACACAGTATTCATTTCACTTTTTGTAATTAAGAGTCCATACCAAATGCCATGATTCTGTTAATCTACTTTGAGAGCCACTCTTTATACATGGACTTCTAGAAATATACAAAATCTGTAACAGTCTTGAAAATTTGGCTCACTGGGTCCAAAAAATTGTTACTATTCATTCGTGGAAAAAAAAAATCCAAAAGTATGCCTCCAATAATTCTATAAGCCATGAATTGGTCTATGAAAAACAAAATGATATTTACTCGTAGGACTTTGTTAAGATTATTTCTATTATATAAAGTTCAATTTCATAGATTAGAATTAATAAGGATTAGAATTTGAAAAATTGAGTTTATAATTCTCACTTCTTTGCCAAGATTTTAGTCCTCAGAGCAGACTTCTTAATTTTGGAAAAGTACTTTTTTATGAAGGGCCCATATTAAAAGGCCCCTAACACTACCAGAATTTATCAGATTTCTTCCTCCTCCACAGCATAAACCCTTGCATTCTTTTTGAAGATGATCTTGTTCATAAATCCTAGGAATGAATGCATTTATTAAAATTTAGCATTCAGAAGAAGAAACTTGGGGTCTACCATTTTACAGGAAAAACCAGTCAAGTCTAAAATCCTCTAGATGTTAAACAGACTCTTACAACCTTTAACATTTCTCACACCAGAACTTGAAATGACACAGTAGGCCTCAATTTCTAACACAACATATCCCAAAAGAAAGCATTCACCCAAACTAAACATTCAGAATCTTTTCTTATCTAACTATTAACAACATTTTTTGTGAAGTTTCAAAAGCAGTAATCCTACCTTGAGAACTGTATGAAAGTCTGTGGTCACTATGAAATTCCGATGAAGCCATGATGAGGCTCAAAATCCAGGTCAACGTCTTCCACAAAATTTCCATAATTTAGAAAACTGGATGATTTTTTGGAGGGCTACCTATGTGCTACAGAGTCAATACCATACCAAAATCGAAGCATAACAATTTTATTTCTTTAAAGCTTCTTGCAAATTAGATATTACATGTTCCACTGTTTAACATAAGGTAGGTACTTTTTTCCAACATCCCGTACTTTCTTCTATATGTGGATTCATTTTCTCAATTCAAAACGAAAAAAATAACAGCAAAAATTTTCATAAGCAAAGTATTAGGCTGATTAGTCACTAAAATATGGCCATTTTTTAACCTAGAAAAACCAAAAAAAAAAAAAAGAATTTTTAAATTAACTGAACAATATCCTGAATGGACAGACCTATTATTTATTATTCAATGCTTGCCAAAGGACATAACTACAAAATAACTTAATATAGTTAAATTAGACTACTGTTAATAAATACTCACAAGAGTCAACACATAATTAGAGACCTAAATGGCTAGCAGGATAATATTACAGCTACTTAATAAAAGAATGAATCTGAAGAAGAAGCATAATTCTTTTTTAAAGAAAAAAAACTTTGAACAAAGAGATGGAGAGAGGAAGTGGAAGGGAAAGAAAAGGAGAAGTAAAAAGAATTACATGTACATGTAGCAACTTCCCATGATGAATGCAGTGATGTACTACAAATATTTACTAATAAAAATAAAAATTAAAAAAGTGAAAACTTTGTGAGGGTGGTGATTTAGCTCAAGTGGTAGAACACTCACCTAGCAAGCACAAGGCCTGAGTTTGCTTCCCAGCACCAAAAAAAAAAAAAAAAACCTTGAAAATAGTAACAGAATACTACAATGAATTAACCTCCTTTAAGACTATTCACATCCAGAGATTGCTGTACTGCTTTATGAAGCACCTATCATTTTTCTGACAAAGCAGATGTACATATAGAGTGGTATTTATCAGCTGTCTGTGAAAATGCCAATGGTATCAAAACTAAACTTCTAAAAAGTTGAACCATATTTACTGTAACATTTAACTTCTTTAAGGCAATTCAAATAAGGTAATTTCAACTCTCTGGACATTTTTAAACTTCATTGAGGGGTTTAGGGATTTAGCTCAAGTGGTAGAGTGCTTGACTAGCAACCACAAGGTCCTGAGTTCAATCCACAGCACCCAAAGTAAAAAAAAAAAAAAATTCTAAACTTCATTCAGGTATCACAAAAGATTTGAAGTTATACCTCATATACTTTACTTTCAGCCAAAAATCTCACTCAGAATCCATGTATTTACTTTTTGTTCAGAACATTAGCACATTTGGCTACTTGATTTTCCAGCATACAGCATATTAGAAGAAGGAAAATAACAACAAAAAAACTTACTAACAGCAAAAAGAGATTTAAAAAACCCAAAAGCTAAAAAATAGTTTTAGAACTCCAAAGTATTGTACTTCAGGGTAGAGGCAAACCATTCTTACATAGTTTAACCTTTCCTATTGTGTGTATAACTACATTATGGCTCAGTATTTAATTCTCATAATACTATGCATGAATCGGGGGAAAAGTCAACTTACTTTTAATACGATGAATTACCATTAATAACACAGAGAAGTACACAAAAGATATTAGAAAAATTTTTCATCTCAAGACCTTAATATATGGGATTATCATATAGTAAATGTTGACTACATATTTTTGGTTAAAAATTGATGAATAAATGAGTAGTAGTTAAAATAAAATCACCATAAGTATATGAGACTATTTATAATTAAATGGAAACAATTTATGTGGAATACTTCATTTCCTATAGTACCTGAAATATTGATTATTACAACATATAAAACAACCACAACCACTAAAAATTCTTTACTAAACCTTAGAAAAATTAACTCATTTAACAACATATATTGTCTTACAATGTTTAAAAGATGGCAAAATAACATCACAATACAGAAATGATTAAAGGACACAGAAAAGGTAAGACAATCCTTGCCCTTGAGGAGTTCATATCTAAATAAGATAAACATTTAAAGCAGACTGATACATGCCATAATGAAGTTATAAAGGAAACCTGCTGAGAGAGATGAGCACTAGTTCACAGAAGGATATATCAAAGAAACTTGTGAAAATACAGCATTTGAGGTAGGCCTTGGAAAGGAATGAAATTACACAAATCAAATTGCTGAAAGTAATCATTATAAATACAAGAAATACATTCCAGAAAGTCTAGATGGCAAGGAAAAAAATGGGAAATAATGTTAGTAATAATAGAAATAGTAACTTCAGTTCTTGTGCAGAAGACTAACAGGTAATAACTGGTAAGGCAGTTTAAGAACAGTCATCGAGGGGCTGGGGATTTAGCTCAGTGATTAGAGTGCTTGCCTTGAAGCACAAGGCCCTGAGTTCGATCCCCAACACCACAAAAAAAAAAAAAAAAGAACAGTCATCAAAAATAATGGATTTTAAATGTATTATTTCTTCTAATCTTCACTTGCAACAATTTTGTGAAGTACATACTATTGCTCCTGTAGCAAGTCAGATTGATGGTTTCAATGATCCTATCCTTGATATCCACATCCTTTTGTAATCTCCTTCCCTTGAATAATTTAATCCTAACCCAGAGAATATCTCATCATTAAGAGGTGCCACTTCTATGATTAGATTACAAAAGAGTCTGACTTCCATCTTACTAGCAGACTCTCTTTTGTTGACTTAGATGAAACAAGCTGCTAATAATGGCCCACAAGGAAGAAACTGAGAGCAGAAGGAACTCCACCTATCACTGTCAAGGAACTGAGACCCACAGTCCAATGGCATGAAAGAAATTCATGAGTTTAGAAATACATTGTTCCCAATCTTGTCTGCTGTGGGAAGCTAGTCCTTGCCAACACTTTGACTGAAGCCTCATCAAAGACCCTAAGGCAGAGGACATAGCTAAATTGTGCCTAAACTCCTGACACAAAGGAACCATGAAAATAATGAATACGCATTGTTTTAAGCACCTTAGTTTTTGCCAATTTGCTATGCAGCAATTGATAACCAAGACAGTCACCAATTTATAGTACAGATAAAGAAGTTGAGTGTCAACAGGACAGTCCAGATTTACACACAAGGCTATCTGGCTGCAAAGTCTAAATTTTCTTTATATCACACTTCCAGTTTGAGGTACTATAACTTAAACATTCAATAGTAGCTGCATACAACTAATGTTATATAAGTTATCCATAAAGAGTATTGATAGTTAATTGGAATAGTTTCAGCAACTTTGCCTAAAGCAGTCATTTCACCTCAAAATTATTTCTACAAGGATTTAGGCAAGGCAGCAGACACTATGTACCTCTTCTCAGGTAAAAATCTACAAAGAGATTAAATCGCCATATTATTCAATAACAGTAATAAATAGAATCAAGTTATTTTGGTTTGCAACCTATTTACATACAGTCTATATATGCCAAACCTAACCATAAGATATTAAAGTGTAATTACTGCTTCATGAACAAAATTCATCACTAATGTTTAATTTTTTAAAAATTACTAGAATGTTTTGAATAATGCCTGATATTAAACAGGTCCTTCATATACTTTAAATTGAAATCTTCCTTTAAAGAGGAATACAGCATTAACATAGATTAGTTAATTTTCTAGTGGTGGTGCTATATTTGTGCTGAATCATTCATCTTCTGTTTTCCTGGGTACTGAAACTAATGACAAATTTACAATATAATTCATTGGGTTTAAGTAACAACTATTTTTTCACCTTCAGTGTCTATTCTTTGTAACCTTCCCCGTTACCTCTACTAACTCTGTCCTGTTAACACCCAAGGTAGCTAAGCCAATAGTATTCGGAGAAAAAGGAAATATGTAACTATTTGGCCAGAAGTAGACTAACAAGATTTAAGGATTTGCAGTAAAAAGGGCATTGGTGCATAGTAGAAAGAACAGAAATTAAACAGAGTTTGGGTCTAGGTTCCAACACTAGCCACAGCATCTAGCACGTGGGTACTCAACAAATTTGGGGGCTATTTCTCCCTCCTCCCTATCTCCTTCAGTCTTCTCTTTCTTTCAAGTCTCCAATGCTCAGGGAAGGCACTTAACACTATATGTTAGTGCTTAGTTGGTTAGAGCTCAACTAACATCACAGCTACAGTATCTAACCACCCATAGTCATCTGCACAATAAAAGTGAACAGGTTAACCTACTTTCTGACACCTCCCGGGGAAGTTAATCCAGACACTATAAACGAATATACAGGCTCTGACTTTCCCAGATAAGGTTTCCAATGTTAAGATGAACACTAAAATAACACTAAAATATTGGACAACTGTCCAGAACTCATAACATAGTACCCCTTTAAATTAACCCTTTAAGTTGTACAGCAAAAGAATTATGTTGTGCAGAGCATAAAAGCTTTGAGTCCTGGATTTGAGTACTGTAACTCCAAGATACTGAACCTCCACAGATTTGTTTTCTTGTCTACAAAATCATGATACCGATATGTACCTTACAAAGACTTGTTCAGATTATAAATTAGATTACACCTGATAAAATGTGTGTGTACTCTTCACACATATTAATGGCTAAATAAATATTAGTTAGCCTCCTCCCCTCATTATATAATATCACTTTTCGAAAATCTTCCTTCAAAAATAGTTTCAAGTTCTCCTTTCCCTCAAAAAATGTGGGATAGTTAGATACAATGATAAGGTCAAGCAACTAGGTTGTATTGTCTTTTAAAGCAAATAGTAAAGAACTTAGATCATGCACTGATTGCACTGATAACTATTTTAATTTTGAAAACAGAATCAAAACTTCCATTTGACTTTGATTTCACATATGCCTTTTTTCATAATACAAATGCTAGAAGCAGTAAAGTTAAAAAATCATTTACCTGCTTCCATAGATCAAGGTACAGTAGCTAAGTAGAAATGAGATCAGACACTTGCACTACAGTGATCCTCTCAGTAGCCTGCCCTAGGAGAAGGGTATTATTTGACTTTTTCCTCTATCATCTTTACTTCCCACTCAAGAGATCTGGGAGTAGCCAAGGTAGTAACTTTCT
The DNA here is from genome assembly GCA_004026905.1 of Hystrix cristata. Taxonomy (NCBI): domain Eukaryota; kingdom Metazoa; phylum Chordata; class Mammalia; order Rodentia; family Hystricidae; genus Hystrix; species Hystrix cristata. The sequence goes on from PVJO010015036.1 coordinate 31,713, forward strand.
CTCATGAACTATTATTGTGGAGTCAGAGAACATGTATAACATCCTTCTCAACTTCTTTGATCCATCTTAACTCTGGTTACTTATTTTAAAGGAGCAACAATAGCATGCACCTTTCAGGTATTTAATTTTTATATGTGAAAATTAACTTATTTAATTCTCCATTTATTTTCTCAACAAATGCTTATCACCTATTGTATGCTGAGGACGGTACTAGCTTCTAAATATAAAGATTTTTAAGAGATTGGTCTCAAGGAAAGATATAATTAAACACATAAATTACTCAAAATTTATCTATTAAGAAAAGTACATGAGCCAAAAGCAAAAATACAAACCAAAATTTACCAAAAAAAAGCCCTAAACTCCATATAGATACAAACTTTTCCTCTAAATAGCTAGGTAAATATACGTCATCTTTATATACTTTTTTTTCCCTGAAAAACAGAAAGGCTTTTTTCTCTTGAGATTAGCTCAAAATGTTGATAATCAACATTGTTCCTTGACAGAAAACAGCTATCCACATTTTTCCTTCTCTTTCTCACCCTCCCTCCAGTATTCTAAATATGCTAGTAACACTCCTTAATGTGTTAAGTCTTCATTCTGTCACTAACATCACAAACAGAGGAAGATTTGGCTTAGAGGCCACTAGTAGTTACCTAGTGGTTGCTAAGGAAATGAAAAGGAAGTGGTAGAACTAGACAACAGTAGGAATTAATCTTACAGTTATTAGACTAGCCATGAGAAGTATTTACAGTATTTCAGGTCTTGAGGTTAGAAGATTTCCCTCTTATCACAAAAATATTAATACTACTACACATATTTCATGTGCTGCCATTTGTGACAAATGAATAAATTTGATTTGTTTGATATTAACTTATTTGCTTCTATATGCCATTCTTCAAAAATCCAAAACACCAATGATCACATTTAAGCATTAAATTAATATAAACTGAACTGCAGCCACCACTTTGGTGAAACACAGAAAAACAATTATCTCCAAAATTAATTTTCTAAATTTCCTTTACACGTTTTAAATTACATTTCTTTTCCTCTCATGAATTAAAAAGACTGCCATTTCCACATCTAAAAGTCTCAGTCTTAATCTACATAAGCTAAAAAAATAAAAAGAAATTAGTGAAAAAATCTGAACATAAAAGAATATGTTGAAAATTACATTCAGTGCCTTTTTTAAAGTTTCAGGCAATGATTCAGTTTCCCTTTTCCTCCCCCTGCTCTGCACACCCTCACCCCCACCCTCTTCTACTTCATCCAGACAGAGGGTAACAGTCTGAGCTGCCCTGGTTGAGTTGATCCTAAAGTTAACATTCAGCAGCCCATTTCCAGACAGCAGCGCTAAATCTATTTGGATAAAACGCGTGTGACCCAGACAGTTGGCATTTGGCCCAAACGCGTTGCACCGGCAGCTCAAATAAAAACAAGAGTAAGAAACTCACTCTCTTGTTCCCTCTCAGTGCGCTCACTCTTACTCTTTTTGCCTCTAGTACAACAAGGGAAGAAATTATCAAGGACAGAAATTGTAGCACACATTATCAGTATTTCCAATACTCCCTCAAGCACTCTTGCTTTCCCTCCCCAATCCCTGAATTTAGGTCCCATACACATATATACAGACATACCCTGATAAACAAGGCTCCGGAGGGTTATGAGTCTAGCATGTCCTAAGTGGCCAAAAGTAAATCAAAAACACACGTTTCCATTTCTTTGATTAGCCTATTAAGAGCTTAACATATCCTAACATCAGGGCCACAGCTAGCACATTACTGCTATCCTCTGAGCCCAGCATAAAATATGCACTTGTCTGAATACTTAAGACACTGACATGAAACTATAAAACGCAGGAGACTTCTCTTCCAGAAAACTGGAAATCGATTTAAAACATACATATCATTACTACTTTCTCCATTACTATTTGGAGATTAGTTAGAAGTCCATAATTATCAGAATCAAGTCCACCTCATAAAATATGTATATTCATATAATTAAATATATTTTTTCATGTTAAAATACTTGCAAGTCCCAGAGTTTTACAAACCCCGACTAGTCTAGAGTTAAAAAGATTTCTATCTGTAAAATGAGTTCAGTCAAGCTCACTCTTTGCCATAAAACACACACATACACACACACACACAGAGAGAGAGAGAGCGCGAGGAGTTTTCTAAGCGTTATTCGGAAGACAAGCAAAGCACAAGTTTTTTTCAAAAAAAAAAAAAAGGTTTCATTGAATATTGTGAAGTCTTCCTTACCGTTTTCATCTTCAAATTCTGATAAAAAGTAAGTTTCAAACAATAGAGATTGCACTGGACGGCTCACGTACTCCCTTCTCTTCTCTAACTTTTTTATTATTATTATTATTTTTTGCCCCCCTTTGCAAAGCTACACCAGCCAGTTAGTTATTCTGCAGCCAGAATAAAACCCTATAGTCTGACTAACCCGGGCTTTAGAAAACGGACTTTCTGATTTGGCAGAAAAAAGAGATGCCTTCAATACATCCAGGCTACCAACCTGAGATGTGCCTTTGCAAACACCCTTTCTCTCCCCCCACCCCCCTAAAAAAGGAAGGGAAAAAAGAAAGAAAGGAAGGGGGAAAAGACTTATTGGGGGTGGAAGTGGTGCCCTCTCTTCCTGGACAGCTTAGTGCCTTTGCTATGCAAATAACATGTGCAGAGCATCAAAAGGTATCAGGAGAAAAGAAGACAAGAGGAGCAGGAAGGGCAGCAAAGTTTTGTTGAAGTAGCCCTAGATCTCACTACCGGCCCCCAGCCAACTTGAATTGCAGAAGAAAATTTGGCAGCTTTTCCTCAGAGGCAGAGCACACTGACGTCAGTCTGCAGATGTGCCTGGGCTGCGTCGGGTGCGCATGTGTCCTGGGTCGTCACGTGGAGGGGGAGGGGAGGTAGAGGTACAATCAGGGTAACCAACTACCAGCCATTCAGAAGGGCTTAGACAATGTCAACTTTTCCACCCTGTGAATGAGAGAAATTCTGGCCCCTCTAACCTCTCTCCCCTAAACCACTCCGCCTCTTTTCTTCCTCCTCCTCCTAACCTCTTTTAGAAATTCTCGCTTGGTTTGTTATTAGTGTTTCTTGGAAAAAGGAAAGGCGGAGGGAGAGGATGAGAGATTTTTGGATGGACTAATGTCACTGTTAATAGCTTCAGTGCCATCTTTTGTGTATTTTTGAAATCCATACAATAAATACGTTAAAAGTTGCATATAAACACTGCCTCTGGGTAAACTTATAGCAAACTTCAGATCGGTAGAGCAGGCAAATTTCAAGACTTAGTAACTACATGTGTACAAAACGTCCCTGTGTCTTATAAAGACTTCAACGAGTAAGGTTACCACCAAAAAGGAACGTAAACTAAAGTAAACTAAGACCTGCACATTTTCCATCTGATTATCAACTTCAGGTTATGCGGGGCTTGAAGGAGGGGCGGAGTGAGGTGGAGGGAGTGGGGAAGAAAGCAGCTTGCATTATTTCCAGATGAGGGTGAGACTGGGTGGTGTTTTAAAGTGCAACTGGAGAACGCTACAAGTGTATTTTTTAAGTTAGTATATTGAATGAAACTTCACTGCCTGCCCAAATGAAAATAAATCCTCAATCAGATACACGCGCGCACACACCCTAAGAAAGGTAAGGGGAAAAGAAAACAGGAACCCACTATGATCTCAAGATAAACAAACAAAACCTCAAAACTGGTTCTTCAACCTTTCCAGTCTCACCCTCCCCCACCTACCCTCAAACACCAGCTGCCAGTCCAGCCTTTAAGGATAAAATACCACTACACTATAGCACTTTCACTTTCATTTGCTGGGAGAGAGCCACTGGCATTAAACCGTGAAGAAAATGCCCAATATGTTTTCCATGTCCTAAGCACGCAAACAAAGTCTGGCACACGAATCGGAAACAGGAAAAATGTGAAAATAGCTCAGGACAAACGTTGCCTTTCAGCGGTGTAATCTGCTGCATCATTTATCCGTTTCTGCCTCAGAGTGTAGGTTAGAGAGCTGTTTAAGAGTTTCCGATGCTGGGGGAGGGGCAAATTGACGCTTTGAAATTCCAGTCCTTAGTTAACGCCAAGTCAATTTCCGATGGACAGAACCAAAATGGAGAATTGGACTGGAGGGAAAGGGATAGGGAGTAGGACCTTTCTAAATACCAGCGCTTAAATTTCTAGCTTCTGCTAACATTATTGCCCATTTGATTGTTTTCCCCCTTCCTACGCCGGAGGTAGTAGGTGTAATTCTTCTGGTGAATCCATGAATAGTTGGCAAAAAGAAGGCATGAATCAGACCAAGAACGTCCAAGTATAGTTATTTCAATGTTTCTTCTAGGATTGAAAGGGGAAAGCATCTGTCCACAGTTTTAATAGTCCTCATCTTGACCCTGATTAGTATTATCTGGCTAAATGCCATTTAAAACGTTAGTAATATGTTCTGTGGTTGTTATTAACAGTATTAAATAAAGATGATTCGTGTGTGTGTTTGTGTGTGTGTGTGTGTGTAAAATACATGATATGGCTAAACCTGATAGCAATAACTGTAAACACGAAAAATAAAGAGTGGACACAGAGCTGTTTTTGCATAAAATCAACTTTTAAATAGAGACGATCCTTAACCTTCCTTGATTTGTGCAGAGAGCACAAACAAAGATGATGTGTCACCCATAATCGTCTTATTAGCCACCTGAAAAACGTTTATTCTCAATGAAGATACACTGCCCTAGGAAGTACCAGCATTGTAAAGGAGCTTATTCAGCGAGAAGTGGACTTTGGCTAATTACGTATTCAAAGAGTGCCATCCTGTGTCTAAACAGAGTAACGAAAAATTTACGACAGATTCCTTGCCTCCAACTGTGTTAAGAATACTAAGGATGGAAAATTACTAATATGAGAAATGGTGAACTGTCAGTTTTTTGTATAAGTGTATATGTATGCAAACATTTTAATGGTATTACAGAAGATTTCTAACATATATAAAAGTAGCAAAGCAGTAAAATGAACCCCAATGTAGCCATCAACCAGTCATAAAAAGTGTCAAAGCATGACTAAATTTGTTTGTCCCCATTATTCATTGTATCCCCCTGTATTATTCTGAAAACAATACCAGATATCATTTCACTGCATTCATTATTTCCCTGAATTTCTAAAATATAAGGACTAACAAATTCCCACCACCGCATTATTACTCTTTGTTTAAAACAATTCCATGTAATCTAATATCAATACTCAGATTTCCCAACACAAATAGTCTTTTCACTTTTTATTGGAATCAAGATCCATACACTACATTGTATATTTTTAAGTAAACTTTTAATTAAACTGGAATACTCATACAGAAAAGTAGAAAATTAAGTACCTAGATTAACAGTAAGTATTCAGTCTAATGATACTTCACAAAGTGAACCTGACAGTGTAACTACTATCTTCTTGAGTCTCTCTTAAATTTTCAGTATTTATTTATTTATTTTGACTAATAAAAATTGTATGTATTTATAGTGTACAACATGATGTTTTGATATATGTACACATGATCAAATGGCTAAATCCACAGGACAAGGGGAGAGAAACTAACATATACAGCCCTCACAACTTATTTTTTTGTGTGTTTAAAACACTAAAAGCAGGGGACTGGGGATTTAACTCAGTGGTAGAGAGCTTCCCTAGCAAGCACAAGGCCCTGAATTCAATCCCCAGCAATAAATAAATAAATAAACACTAAAAGTATTTACTTTCCAATTTTCAAGTATGCAATATATCATTATTAA
>PVJO010015037.1:0-46361 GCA_004026905.1 Hystrix cristata
TTATAGCAGCAATATAGTCATACAATGGAAGGCTATATGGCAATGAGAATGAACAAACTTTTATATTAAATAATATAACTAAATCTCGAAAATATTATTTTGCATAGAAGATACTACACATGAGAAGAATGCATCCTGTAATATCTCATTGATATATAATGATTAAATAGATAAACAGGTTCTAAAAAACCTACACTGTTAGCAGTCAATGGTTATGGTCAGATAATGGTTATGAAAGGATGTCTGTAGGACTAAAGTAGGGGATCCTTGAGGTCTAGCTTCACAGCCAAGACCTTGGGGTCTAAATTGAGTAAGTTCTAGAACTCTAGGGTTCAAGCAACACAAAATAGCTTCTTAATTAATACATTACACATCCCAGCACAAACCTAGTCACATAGGCTGCATCAGGGAGGCAGGAGCAGGGCCCATCTATTCAGAGAAGAATTTTACCCCTGTGAAGACACACTAACACCTAGAAAGTCACAAGAACAAAAACAGAAAACAAAAAAACTCCAGGCATAAGAACAAAAATGGAGTCACACAGAAGCATTCACACTAATGCATTCTGAAAGACAATGGCAAAGAAAACGGGAAGGCGACATGAACACAGACAGGGAGGAGTGATTTAGAAAATAATAATGATGGTAAGTGTTTATTGTGTGTGGCACTATTACACATACCTGACATATACTAAATCCTCCTAAAAACCTGATAAGGGAGGTATTTTACAATCCTATTTTACAAATCAGGGATACAAAATTTGAGGCTTTGCCCAAGGCCACGCAGCTACCAAATCCTGAGTACTGGCATACAAACATGAATAAAAGAGACTCTGGCAGACTCTTCACAGACTGGCAGAATAGTTAAGCAGAGGTATATGACAACATGGTAAATGATCAGCTACTGTTCAGAGATCTGAGCAATTTTTGGAAGATCAAGAAAGTTTTCAATAGAATTTGAATTGTGCTTTGAAAAATAAACAGAATGTAGACAATATGACAAGGATGGAGAAGAGCATTTCAAGCAGCATTTGCAATTTGAGCAAAGATATGTAAGTATACATGTATGAAACACACCATGAAAAGATGTCAGTTTTCTGTGACTGGAGATGGGGACCATGGGTGTGAGATGCAAAAGAAGAGGAAATGTAGCCAATGTTTCCCTGCAATATGAATATGGCCATCGCCATTTAAAGAACTAACCTGTGGAGGCTAATCCTCCCAAGGTTTCACAGAGCATATATGGAGATTTAGTTGTTCTTTTAAACCTCCAACAAAATTACATTTTTAGCAAAAGAGCAGAACTTAGAATTTACTCGTTAGAAAACTCATTTTAAGGTAGCTTTTAGTAAGATTCAGGTGTTATTCTTGTAATAGAACACTGTTGCCAAGGTGATAGGGACTTAAAGAATGAAACAAATATAACCACAATAAACATTCTGAGAAGACACCGACTGCAGTTTCCCTCTGTAAAAGGAACTCAGGGAATCTGAAACAGCTGAGCACTCTAAGGTAAGCAGGAACTCTCACACCACAGCATAGAGGGTGTGAGATCTTCAGATCAGAGGGTTGCTTATCTTGAGAGCATTGCTTACAATTCCATATGCAGCTCTTGCTGGCTATACCTCCTGCCCTGCTTACTATAAAGTTCTTTTTTTTAATGTAGCAGAAACTTAAAACAACAATTGACATTCTAAAAACAGAAAAAGCAATCTGCTCCAGCAGAGGATAATACAGTATCATGCTCTACCATATGTTCTCCTTCCATGAATTTACTCCAGGGAGTTGCCTAGTCCCCAAAGGAAATCTTCATAAATGACTTGAAAGGGATGATATTTTATACTTGGAAAGAAGATGAAAATTTTTATATTCACCCCTTACATGTGACATATTTTTCTAGAGAATTTGCCATAATCCTTTTCCCTTTTTTGAAAGGAAGATGTATAATCTAGTATTTAATCTCCATGTATAATCTAGTTTATGGTGCAGTACACAACACTGCTTCACATCTTTATTGTGCTTTAGACTTTACCAAACTTTTACACACACTGTCACCCATAATATTTATAATACCCTGTGTTGTTATGCTATAAACACTATCTCATAGATGATGTAGATGAGGTTCACAGAGGTTAAGTAATTTACCCAGGGCCACAAACACAGTCGCATGCCAGTACCAAGCCTTAAGCCTCCTAGGATAAGTGATTTCAAGTCTGATGTTTTTCCCACTAAATTCAAATCTGTCTTCTACGAAACAATGTTCAGTAAAACCAAGTGAAAATAACTTGTATTTTATTTGTGATATTGAATTTGTACGCCTAGTCATGTAATGCTGCATCGATATCCAACAGGGAAAGGGTATGATAATAAATGTATGCTAATAAACTTCAGATCTATTCCCATCTACTTGACTACACATCCATGCAGATGATAGGAAAACTACACTATTTGATTTTAGATTATACTACATTGTTTCAAAATGATATATAAATTATAAAATGATTAACTATGGTTAAAATATAGTATAATATAATGAAAAATAAGAGCTTTTTAACCATATGATCCAATCCTGGTTTAGCTCTGATTCTAAAGTTTATCTAATAAGTAACATAGGACAAGACACTCTGAATTTGTTTCCTTGTTTCACAAATAGTAGGTATTTACCAAGCTTGTGTGAGAATTAAATTATATAGCATGATAATATATAAAGCTCTTAGAACAATTCTTTTTTTTTTTAGTTTTATTTTTTTTTTATTTTAAACCAAGAACATGTATTGGTACATTCTACATACAATGGTCACATTCATTACATTAATTCTCTTAGAACAATTCTTGAGGTGTAGCTCAATAGACGGCCACTTTTACTTATCTCATTTTTCTGTTGTTAGTATTGCTGTTATTATTTAAATGACTTCCTTCTTACTTCTAGTAAATGAAAATAACTTAGTCTGCTGGATAGTAAAGGTGAAGCAAACTAGGACCAAAATCGGAATACATAAAGGTGAAAAGAATTGATGAATTAAGAGTAAATATTTAAGCCTTTTATTCTTTACTGTTCTGACGTTATTTGGGGCAGAACATTGTAATAGTCTTAGATCATTATGAAATCATATTGCTAAATAATTCGGGGATTTATATGGGCATTCTCAAACTTTATCAACAAAATGAGAATATCTTATTTGTAAATGTGAGGATGCTAAAATTAGAAAGTAAAAGCTCAATCACGTGAGCGTGAAGTATTTCTTTTTCATAGTGTTTCCCAATGTGGTGGAACCTGAATGTCCATCATTACATTAATTTTTTTTCTTGTAGAGGCTTATTTGATGTTTTAAGTGCCTTTTTACTATAGATGCATTGCAGATAATAAAGCCAGCATAAATTATATTTTCTTGCTTATTTTAGAGGCATTTATTATGGTCAGTGGTGGTTAAATTGCATTTTTGTTCTCTATTTTATGCAAAACATCTACAAAGAGAGTCATTTTTTTTTCATCTTTTATAATTTATTGCCTCTTATTTGACCACTGCACATAAGATTTAACTTTCCAGTGATAATAACTATTGTTGCTGCTGCTGATGCTATTATTGTTGCTGAACATACTGCTGCTATTTTATATTACATGCTATGCACCAGTCTCTTTTATAACCATTAATTTAATACTACCAGGTATTCTCAACAATTAATATTAGTTTTTTGTTTGTTTTGTCTTGTTTTACTTTTATTAGTACATGTTTGCAGTACACAATGATTACATTCACTGTAGGGAATTGGTACATGTACATGACACATTTCAATTCCTTTTTCCCCCTTCCCTCAACTACTGTTATATTTCTGTAGCATTCATTTATTTACCTAATAAGACCTTATAACATTAACTACATAACATATATATAGGTTATAAACCAGGGTAATAGGCCAAAGAGTATATAAAACATGCAAGGCAATTGTATTACGTCAAGGTACACTTTTAGATACACTGTTCATGCTGGATTACAATAATTTTTCTCTCTCCCTTTTTTCCTATCATCTGTTTTTTCATATTCACATATACATTCATATATATTCATATATATAGTTTTTATATTAAAAAATCACATGATATTTAAGCTTGTGTGTCTGAGTTATTTCACTTAAAATTATGGTCTCAAGATGCATCCATGTTCCTACAAATGACTCAGGTTTATTTCTCTTTTCGGCAGAGTAGTATTCCATTATGTATAAATACCACATTTTCTTCATCCATTAATCTGTTGATGGTGCTACAGGCTGTTTCCAAGATTTAGCTATTATGAATTGTGCTGCTATAAAAATGGGTATGTATGTATCACTGCAATATAATGTCTTTAACTTGGGAAGATACCTAGAAAGGAAATATCTGGGTCAAATGGAATTTTTATTTTTAGTTTTTTGAGGAAACTCCATACTGATTTCCACAGTAACTGTACCGGTTTACACTCCCACCAACAATGGAAAAGGACTCCTTTCTCCCCATCCTTGCCAGCATTTGTTAATTTCTTGATGGCAGCCATTTTTTCTGAAGTTGGAATCTCAGTGTTGTTTTAATTTAAGTTTCTTGAATAGCCAGCAATATTGAACACTTTTTCATGTATTTATTGGCTATTTGTATTTCTTCATCTGTGAAGTATCTATTCATTTCAGATGCCCATTTTTAATTGAATCTTTAAATTGGGGGTATCTAATTTTTTTTTAGTTCTTTATATATTCTAAACATTAGTCCTTTAAAGAGTAGCTAGCAAAATTTTTCCCATTCTGTAGGTTGTCTCTTTATTCTGTTGGTGGTTTCCTTTACCATGCAGAAGTTTTTTAATCTGATGTGATCCCATTTGGTGATTCTTGGTATCATTTCTTGTGTAACTGGGGTTTTGTTCAAAAAGTCCTTACCTACACTTACATCCTCCAGAGTTTTACCTATTTTGTCTCGTAGCAAATTAAGTATTCCTGTTCTAATGTTTAGATCTTTGATCCATTTTGATTTTAGTTTAGTGCATGGTGAGATACATGGGTCTAGGTACAACATTTGGCATGTGGATAGCCAGTTTTCCAGCACCATTTGTTAAAGAGGCTCTCTTTCCTCCAGCAAAGGGATTTGGTCCCTCTGTAAAACATAACATAGCTGAGTATGTCTGGAGTTGTTTCTGTATCTTCTGTTCTGTTCCACCGTCCACAAGTCTGTCTTTTTACCAGTACCATGGTGTGTTTAAGCACTATAGCTTTGTAGTATAACTTGAAGTCTGTGATTGTGATGCCCTCTGACCTGCCCTTATTGCTCAGAAATTCTTTTGCTATTCTAGGTCTCTTCTGGTTCCATATGGATTTTAGGATTGCTTTCTCCAATTCTCTAAGGAATATTATTGGCATTTTGATTGGGATAGCACTAAATCTATATAACAGTTTTGGAACTATAGCCGTTTTGACTGTACTGGCTCTGCCTATCCAGGAACAGGGGATACATTTCCATTTCTTGATACTAATGTGAAAGATATTGTTTCCCTAATTTCACTCTTGGTGAAATTGTTATTGGTATACAAGAATGCCACAGATTTTTGAGTGTTGACATTGTATCCTGCTACACTACGGAATTTGGACATTAGTTCTAGAAGTCTTTTAGTGGAATTCTTGGGGTCTTCTATGTAGACGATTAAATCATCAGCAAATAATGATAATTTAACTTCTCCCTTCTGCATCCCTATCCTTTTTATTTCTTTCTCTGATCTTAGTGATCTAGCTAATGTTTTGAGAAGTACTTTGACCTGAAGTTGTGACACTGGATATCCTTGTCTTGCTCTTGATTTTAGAGGAAAGGCTTTCTGTTTCTCCTCATTTAGTATGACATTGGCCACTGCTTTGTCATAAATGGATTTTAACTGATTGAGATAAAGACTTCTATTCCTATTTTTTTCAAGGTTTTTATCATGAATGGATGTTGGATTCTGACAAATACTTTTTCTGCATCTATTGAAATGATCATGTGATTTTCTTTCTTGCTTCAGTTTATGTGGTGTATTACATTTATTGATTTCCTTATATTAAACCATCCCTCCATACATGGAACGAATCCTACTTGGTCATGATGTATGATCTTTTTTAGTATACCCTAACTTTTTTTGCATTTTTGTTTATAATTTATTTTAAGGGTACATTTTAGATGTACTTAGAGATAACATTCATCATAGGGGATTTGTACCTGTACATGATACATCTTGTTGCTTCTTTTTTTCCCATTCCCCAACCCTCCCCTCACCCCGTCCTCCCTCCTTACTTAGAAAAGCTGTTTCCATTTTGTCCTTCCATTTCTTATTTCTCTTGTCCCTCTGTTTCTTTCCTCCTCTCTTCTTTCCATTCCCATTTGGACATGTTCTTCCCTTTCCCAACATAAACATTTTAATCTTTATTTACACTTTCAGTTTCTCACACCAGGAAAACAATGCAGTATTTAAAAATATGTGTCAGATTTATTTCACTTAAAAGTATGGTCTCAAGATGAATCCATTTAAGTTGGAATATCTCAAGCTTATCATTCTTAATGGCAGAGTAATACTCCATTGTATAAAAAAGCAACATTTTCTTTATCCATTCCATTGTTAATGGATATTTGGGCTGTTTCTCAGATTTAGCTATTACAAATTGTGTTGTTATAAACATGGGTGTGCATATACTGCTGTGGCATGATGCGTTTAATTCTTTTGGGAAGATACCAAGAAGGGGAATGGATGGGTCAAATGGGATCTCCAGTCCTAGTTCCCTGAGGAAACCCCACACTGATTTCCATTGTGGTTGTACCAGACTACACTCCCACCAACAGTGGAGAAGGGTTCCTTTTTCTCCACAGCCCATCCACCATTTGTTATTGGCTGATTAGTCGATAATAGTCATTTTTTTCTGGACTGAGGTAGAATCTGAGGGTTGTTTTAATTTGCATCTCTTGAATGACCAGTGATGCTGAACATTTTTTTTCATATGTCTATCTGCTGTTTCTGCTTCTTCATCTGAGAAGTGTCTATTCATTTCAGTTGCCTGCTTTTGGATTGGGTCTTTAAATTTGGAGGGGTCTGATTTTTTTTGAGTTCTTTATATATTCGAGATGTTAGTCCTTTGTCAGAGATATAGGTAGAAAAAATTTTTTCACACACTGTGGGTTGTCTCTTCATTCTGTTGATGGTTTCTTTTGCTGTGCAAAAGCTTTTTAATAGGATCAGCTCCCAGTTGTTGATTCTTTGTGATAGCTCCTGGGCAACTGGGGATTTGTTCATAAAGTCATTGCCTACACCTATGTCTTCAAGAGTTCTACCTATTCTATCTTCCAATAGATTTAGTGTTTCTGTTTCTGTTTTAATATTTAGATCTTTGATCCACTTTGATTTTAGCTTAGTGCATGGAGAAAGATATGGGTATAGTTTTAACCTTCGGCATGTGGAGAGCCAGTTTTTCCAGCACAATTTATACCAGAGGCTGTCTTTCTCCCAGTGAGGTTGCTCAGTCCCCTTCTCAAAGGTAAGGTGACTGAGAGTGTTTGGACCTGTTTCTTCCTCTTCTAATCTGTTCCACTGGTCCTGGGGTCTGTTTTTGTGCCAGTACCATGCTGTTTTTATTACAGTAACTTTGTAATATAGTTTTAGGCCAGGAATTGTGATGGCCCCTGCTTTGCTTTGTTGCCCAGAATTGCTTTTGCTATTCTAGGTTTCTTTTGGTTCCAAATGAATTTTAGGATTGTCTTCTCTAATTCTGTGAGGTATGCTATTGGTATTTTAATTGGGATTGCATTAAATCTGTATGGCAGTTTTGGGAGTATGGCCATGTTCACTATATTGGTTCGTCCTACCCAGGAGCAAGGGATATCTTTCCATTTTCTAATATCATCTTCAATCTCCTTTTTAAAGTACTGTAGTTTTCATTGTATACATCTTTTACTTCCTTTGTTAGATAGATTCCTAGGTACTTCTTGGGTTTTTTTTGGATGCTATTGTGAAAGGTGTTGTTTCCCTAAGAGTGGTGAGAGCGAACATCTTTGTCTTGTTCCAGATTTTAGAGTGAAAGCTCTTAGTTTTTGACCATTTAGTATGATGTTGGCTGCTGGTTTGTCAAAGATAGCTTTTATTAGATTGAGACAAAGACCGTCTATTCCAATTTTCTGCAGGGCTTCTATCATGAATGGGTGTTGACCTTGTCAAATGCCTTTTCTGCATCTATTGAGATGATCATATGGTTTTTGTCTTTGCTCTGTTAGTATGTTGTATCACATTTATTGATTTGCATATGTTGAACCATACCTGCAATCCTGGAATGAATCCTACTTGGTCATAGTGTATAATCTTCTTGATGATTTGTTGCATTCTCTTTGCCAGTATTCTACTGAAGATTTTTGCATCTATTTTCAGTAATGAGATTGGCTTGTAGTTCTCTTTTTCATTGGATCCTTCTCTGGCTTTGGTATCAGGGTAATGCTCACCTCCAGGAAGGAATTAGGGAGTATTGCTTCTGTTTCAATTTCATTAAGGACTTTGAGAATTAGTGGAATTAAATCGTCTCTAAATTTCTTGTAGAATTCAGCAGTGAATCCGTCAGGACATGGACTTTTCTTTGCTGGTAGGTTTTTAATTACATCTTCAATATCAGTGGCTGATATTGGGTTACTTAGAGTTTTTATATCTTCTTGATCCAGTTTTGGTAATTCATATGTATGTAGGAATCTGTCTATTTCTACTGTATTTACAATCTTGATAGAATACAGGTTCTCAAAGTAGGTATTGATGACCTTCTGGATTTCTGCAGGATCTGTTGTGATTTCACCCTTTTCATTCCTAATTGTATGAATTTGAGTCTTTTCTTTCCTTTCTTTTTATAAGGTTGGCTAAGGGTTTGGCAATTTTATTTGATTTTTCAAAGAAGCAACTCTTTGATTCATTGATTCATTGATTCTTTGTATTGTTTTCTTAGATTCAATTGCGTTAATTTCAGCTCTGATCTTTATAATATTCTCCCTCGTACTGGCTTTGGGTTTGACTTGCTCTTCTTTTTCTAGAAGCTTGAGGTTCAACATTAGGTTGTTGATTTGACCTCACTCCGTTTTTCTGATATGATTCTTCAATGCTATAAATTTCCTTCCTAGAACTGCTTTCATTGTGTCCCATAAATTTTGGTATGTCATATTGGCACTATCGTTCAATTGTAGAAACTGTCTAATTTCTTCTTTAATTTCATCTGTGACCCACTGATTGTTCACGAGGGTGCTATTTAATTTCCATGTTTTTATGGAGTTTTTGTGGTTCCTTTTGCTGTTTATTTCCAGTTTCAATGCACTATGATCTGATTATATGCATGGGATAGTTTCAATTCCTTTGCATTTACTTAAGCATGTTCTATGAGCTAGTATGGTGGTCTATTTCGGAGACAGTCCCACGTGCAGCTGAGAAGAATGTGCATTCTGATGTGGTGGGGTGAAATACTCTGTACACATCTACTAGGTCCATTCGTTCAAGAGTTTGGTTTAGTTCTGCTATTTCCCTGTTGACTTTTTGTCTAGTTGATCTCTCTATTTGCGACAGTGGGGTATTGAAGTCCCCCATTACAATTGTATTGGTGCTTATTTGGTTTTGCAAGTCTGTCAATATTTGTTGCATGTAGTTAGGCACGCTGACATTTGGTGCATATATATTTATGATTATCATCTCTTCTTCTTGGGTTGTCCCCTTTACAAGGATGTACTGACCTTCTTTGCCTTTCTTAATGAGTCTTGGCTTGAAATCCAATCTGCCTGCAAATAGAATGGCTACCCCTGCTTTTTTCTGGGTTCCTGTCACATGAAACATTGTCTTCTATCCTTTGACTTTCAGCCTATGAATTTATTTTTGAATTAAATGTGTTTCTTATATGCAGCAGATTGCTGGGTCTTGCTTCTTGACCCATTCTGCCAGTCTGCTTCTTTTGATTGGTGAGTTGAGACCATTTACATTGATAGTTATAACTGACATATGTTGACTTATTCTTGTCATATTATTTACCTGTTGGTGGATTCCAAGTTTTTCCTTTCATTTATTTACTTGCCTTGCCTGAAGGATTCATTCTGTTGAGATTCCTGGAGTTTTAGTCTTCATTTTCTCTTTCCAGAATGTCCTTCAGAATATTTTGGAGTGCTGGTTTGGTGGTCATGAATCTCTTCAGGTGTTCTTTGTCACGGAAACATCTTACTTCTCCATCAATTTTGAAAGACAGTTTTTCAGGGTACATCAATCTGGGCTGAATGTTGTTCTCTTTTTGGGCTTAAAATACTTCACTCCAAGCTCTCCTTGAGGGTTTGTGTTGAGAAGTCTGCTGTGATTCTGATGGGCTTTCGTTTATAGGCTATTTGTTTCTTTTCTCTAACAGCTTTCAATATTCTGTTCTTGTGTTGAATTTCTGGAATCTTGACTATTATATGCCTTGGGGTAGATTTTTGTTGATCATGGCTAATTGGAGTTCTGTATGCCTCACTTATCTGTACGTCCAGTTCTTTTTCCATACTTGGGAAGTTTTCTGCCATTATTTCTGTAAACAGATTTCTTATGTGATTTGTGCTATCTCCTGCTGTTTCATTGACTCCAATCAATCTTATGTTATTTTTCGTCATGTTGTCTAGCAGCTGTTGTAATGATTTTTCATGGTCCCTTACCATTTTGAAGAACTCTTTCTTTTCTCGATTATTAATCACAATCTTGTCTTCTATACCTGAGATTCTCTCTTCACATTGTTTCATCCTACTTCCAATACTTTCAATGGAATTTTTAATCTCTTGGCCATCTGTTTGAATCTGTTTCATAAATTCCATTTCTTTCCTGTGTTGGGCATTTATGGTTTCCATCATTTTCCTAAGCTCTTCTATTTTTTTATCTGTATCTGCTCTAGAGTCACTTATCATGTCTTTCATTCTGGAAATGATTTCTGTTTTGATGTTTTCTAGAGCCTCACTCATCTGCTTTGTTACTTCTGCTGTTACTACTTCCAAGAGTCTGGGTGGGAAGCTTTCAGAATGTTCCACTTCATTATCCCCTGGGTTTGCTTTTGGTGAGCTGGAGGTATGGTGTTGGGTCTTACTTGTGTGTCTTCTCATTTTCCATTTTTCTTCTTTAGTTTAGTTCCTGGGTTGATGCTTATGAATTTCCTGTGGCGGGTAGCTTTTTTTTGTTAGTTTTCAGAACCTTTTGGAAGTGACTACTTCCTCAGAGATGTCTTACAGGTGTAACTAGTTTTTGTGTTATGAGTCTGTTGCAAAATCTTGCCTCTTCAATTTATTGAGACTGAGAAGTTGCTGTACATTTGGCCAGGCCCTTGTTCTTTGACCATGGCCTATTGTGTTATTTGTGACCCTCTGCGAATCTCAGTCTTGGCATGCAATAAAGAACTGAGTAGGACAATTCTGTCACCTTGGCTAAAGTAGTACAATCAGCAACAATAGCATCAGACACAGTCTAGAAAATAACAAACTGTAGTAACTATTGATCTGCCACCTTGAACCTGAACTAGATTTGTGTTTATATAACAATGTGCAAAATAAACCAAAAACTTGTATGCAGTAAATATGCCCTCAATATGGTGATTTTACTCTCCGGGGAGAAAATTCAAAAAAGGTTAGGAGGAAAGGATAGAGAAATAGAAGAAGAGAAAGAGATGAGAAGCAAGGTTGAACACCAGGGGAAATTATACAAACTTTGGGGAACTAGTAAAGGAAACAGGAGGGAAGGAGAGAAGGAAGAAGTAAGAATAAGGACAGAACAAAAATTTAACAGCAAAAAACTAGCAAGTCACTTTCCTATAAAAGGTAGGAAAAAAAACAAGAAAAAAAAGAGCAGAGAGGGAAAAAAATTACAAAAAAAAAAAGTCCACTTCAAGGCGTGTCTCTGCTGTCACTGGTAGACAGAGTACATAGGCCCTCGTCTTTGTTTATTAATGGCAAGGTGGTGAACGTTCCCAGCTGGGTTCAATAGCAAGGCTTCACCAATTCCATTGTAGTTCAACCTGATCACTGGCTATGGGGTTGAAACCCAATTTATTCAACTGGAGACACACTGTGTGTCTCCTACCAGCTTGGATTCAGTTCCCTGCCAGTTTGAATTTGGCTCCCTTCCCTCCTGCCAACTTGACTTTGAACTCTGTTCCACCTTGCCCCAGCACCAAAAGCTGCTAGCAGCTTTTCTGAGTTCTGAGCTCGGCCCCTTTCAAGATGGTGATCAGCTGATCGCCACCCTCTCCTGGGGGCCGTCTGAGATCAGATGACTCAGGTAACTCACCAGCCACTGCAGTCTTCAGTGTCCACTGGTCTGCTCCATTTGTGTGTCTTTCTGTGGATATCTCTGGGGTCTCCAGTAGTCACCATGCATCCACAGGCTCAAATTTCGTCACTTGTGCTGAGTTGGGGCCATGAGTTAGGGCTGTAAGCCAGGCTTTGAGCCAGGGCCAGATGCATGGCTGTGAGCTGGGGCTGTGACCCGGGCCACAAGCTGGTGCCATGCGCCGGGCCATGACCTGAAGCCGTGAGCCCAGGCTGTGACCCAGGCCACAAGTTGGGGCTGCAAGGCAGGGCTGTGAGCCAGGGCCACGAGTCAGATCTCTGGAAGAAAGCATCATCTGTCCATCACCTTCTTCTTCCGGGATGATCTCTCCTTTTGCTTTCCCCATGGGCTTCAACTCTTGCTTCAGTTCCCTGCTGGGTCCTGAGAACATGCTTCTCTCCTTCTTCTCTTCCCTAAATTGGCTATATTCCAGTGTCTGGACAACAAATATCGGAGAGGCTCTTACTCTGCTTCTCTCCACTCTGCCACATGATGTATGATCTTTTTGATGATTTGCTGAATACTGTTTGTAAACGTCTTTTTGAGGATTTTTGCATCTATGTTCAATAAAGAGATTGGTGTATAGTTCTCTTTATGGGTTGGGTCTTTTTCTGGTTTTGGAATCAGGGTACTGCTTGCTTCTAGGAATCACTTTGGGAGTACTGGTTTTCTTTCAATCTCATTAAGAGTTTGACGATTACTGGCATTAGATCTTCTCTAAAATTCTTGTAGAATTCAGAAGTGACCCCGTCAGGACCTGGGCTTTTCTTAGTCGGAAGTTTTGTTGTTGTTTTTCTTTCACTTCTTCAATTTCACTGACTGATACTGGCTTAGTCAAGAGTTTTATATCTTCTTTGTTCAGCTTTGGTAATTCATATGCATCTATCTAGGAATTTATCCATTTCGCCCGAATTTTCCGCTTCATGAGAATATAGATTCCCAAACTAGTTACCAATAATCTAGATTTCAGCAAATCTGTTGTGATTTCATCATTTTCCTTTCTAATTGCATGGATGTTGGTCTTTTCTTCCCTTATTTTGGTAAGACTGGCTAAGGGTTTGTCTATTTTATTTAATCTTTCAAAGAACCAACTCTTTGATTCATTGAGTTTTTGTATATTTTTTTGTCTCGATTTCTTTAATTTCCACCCAGCTATTTATAATTTTCTTCCCTGTAGTAACTTTCAGTATGAATTGTTCTTGTTTTTCTAGGACCTTGAGGTGTATCATTAGGTTATATATTCGAGCTCATTTCGTTTTTCTGTTGTGGAAATTCACTGCTATGAACTTCCCTCCTAGGATTATTTTCATTACATCCCATAGGCCCTGGTATGTTATACTGCATTACCATTTGGTTGTAGAAACTGTCTAATTTCTGCTTTAATTTTGTCTGTGATCCATTAATTATTCAAGAGAATATTGTTTAATTTCCATGTGTTTGCATAGTTTCTGTGGTGTCTTTTTCCACTGAGTTCTAATTTCAGTGCACTACAATATGCACAGGATAATTTCAATTTTTTGTATTTACTAAAGCCTGCTTTATTGGCTAGTGTGTGGTCTATTTTGAAGGAAGTCCCTTGTGCTGCTGAGAAGAATGTGCCTTCTGTTACTGTTAGATAGAACATTCTGTAGATATCTATTAAATCCATTTGTTGGAATGTTCAGTTCAACTCTGATACTTCTTTGTTGACTTTGTCTAGTTGATCTGTTCATTTGTGATAGTGGTATATTGATGTTCCCCATTACAATTGAATTGGTGTCTACCTGATTTTTTTGTGTGTCCATTAGTATTTATTTTAAGAAGTTTGGTGTGCCAGTATTTGGTGCATCCATTAGTTTTTATTTTATGAAGTTCAGTGCGCCAGTATCTGGTGTGTTTATAATTGTTAACTCTTTCTGTTGAATTGTTCCTTTAACCAACTGTAACCCATGTAGATGCCTCACTTACCTGTATGTTTGTTTCTCTATGTTTGGGAAGTTTTTTTCATTATTTCTTTGAACAAGTTTTTTATGCCATTTGTGTTTTCTTCTGATTTTTTATTTATTCCAATTATTCTTATTCTTCTTTGCATCATCTAGCAGATGTTGGATCCATTTTTCACTTTTGCTTCTTGTTTTTAAGATGTCTTTGAGTATTACTCTTTAGAGACATCATTGTCTTCTAGTTCTGATATTCTGTCCTCACACTGGTCCATCCTGCTGCCCATACTTTCAACAGAATTTTTAATCTCCTGGATTTCTGACTAAAATCTTTTCATAGAGTCTAATTCTTTGGTAAAGTAGTTATTCTTGTTTTGTGTCATTTGGTTTAAATCATGTAACTTTTAATTAGTATCTTATGAGAGCTCTTGCATCTTTTGGGTTATTACTTCCATTCTTTGTTTAGTAATACCTTCTCTAATCCTGCTGCATATCTCTTTTTTGGGGGGAGCTGGGAATCAAACTCAGGCCCTTGTACTTGTACTTCCCAGGCAAGCACTCTGTCACTTGAGCTAAATCCCCAACCCCCTGCATATCTCTTTAAGTTCTTTTCTAACCTCCTCTGCTAGGATTTTGAGTAATTCAGATGTGAGGCCTACACTATTCTGCCCCTTTGGTGCCACTTGGGTTGGCTTCAGGGGACTTGGGGGCTTGGGGAGGCACTTTGTTGCCTTCTCTTCCCATGTCCTATTGTTGTTGTTTGTTTTCTTCTGGTTAGTTTGAGAGAGGAGAATGCAGTGCACGTAGCCCAGCAATCAAGTTCTCTGGGAATGTAATCTAGTATTGTTAATGTCACAAAGGCGATACGATTCTGGGCTTACCGAAAAACAGTGACAACTATGTGACCCTGTTAATATCAAGCAAAACAGCTACAGTAGTATCACCCAAGATGAATTAGATAATAACATACCATAAGAACCACTTATATACTACATTTAATCCTACAGAAGAAACTAGAAATTACAATGTAAGTAATAAGGTGGCCGAAGTAGTGCAGCATTCAGAAGTAACTTTTCTAAAACTTTTATGATGGTACATTGAAACCAAAACACTGTATTACCAATTTGAACTTTTTAGTATCACGTGTTATAGCGGCATACTTACAAATAAATTACTAAGAATTTTTAAAATATAAACTAGAAAGGAGCATTTGGAGTATGATTTATCTTATAATGTGGTTTGCAGCAATGATATTAACCATATTAGCAGTAACAATAATGGGGATGATACCTTTTTCAGGGACTTGATTTTAAATTCCTTTATGGGACAAAAAGAAAAATACACAGGAAACAACAATTTTAAAAGCACTGGAATTAGGCAACAAAAGACAATGATCCTAAGAAACAAGAATCAAAATGAAGTCAGTCCTATGATTGTCCCACCCAACTTCCTCAAATTTCCAGGCTAGGGAATAAGGTGGAAGAATCTGGGAAGATCCCTGCTCTCTCCTTGAGTTGAGAAGCTGGAAGCCCAAAGATAGTCATAATAGCTGGAGTTCACAAGGCAGAGTACTAGCAAGGAAAAAGAAACAAAAAGAGATCTATAAAGGTCAACAGATGATTTCTGTTGCATTTTCACCTAAGTATTCATCAGCACACAAATGGGTGTAAACTGTACTCAGGAAAAAACACCAAAAGGATTATCAGGAACAAAACTTGGTGTTTTCTCAAGGCTAGGAATAATTCCTAACCTAAATCACAACAGGGACCCTCATCATTCACAGGGAACTGGATAAAATACTCAGAAGAGTTTTGCCTCAATAAAGAGGGAAGAAAACAAGAATAAATGCGGCCAGTGACATTTAAAGTTTATAAGAAAGATCTGTGCAAATCACATGGTTGTTTCGAAGTAACTTAATTATTTCCCAGTACAAAGCTCAAAAACATTTATAAATGTAAAAATATCCAGAACCCTTCAAGGTGAAACTCACAATGTGAAGAATCTAATAAAGTATTATCAAGCATTCAAATAAGAAGAAAAATACCATCCACAATGAGGAAAAAACATCAACTCATCAAGTGTCTTAAAAATGATTCAAAAGATCAAGCCAGTAATAAGGATATTCAAACAATTACCTGCATCCATATACTCAAAAAACTAATGCAAAGGTTATACATACTATGCGGGTTATGGGGATTAAAAATAAGTAAGATTGCAAGAGACGGAAGATTACAACGTCTGAGATGAAAAATACACTAGATGGTATTAAAGGCAAACACACACTGCTGTTGAAAAAAATTAGTGATCTTAAAAAAATAGTTACATAAGTCATTCCACTTAAACATAGTAAAGACAACATTAAAAAGTAATGAACTGTGAAGTTGTCCCACCAATGAACCATAAGACAACTTCAAGTAGTCTAATATAGATGTAAATAAAATCCAAGACTGAAATATAAGAAAAGAAATAGTAAAAGTAGTGGTTAAAATATACATATTTCATAAAAATGATAAATCTTAAATCTAAATTCAAGAAACTCCAATCACAAAAAATACCAAAAATATCAAAAATTATGATAAATAAAATACCTTAAAAGTAACCAGAGAAAAATGAGACATCATGTACCTAATAACAAATATAAAAATGATGGTAAACTTCTTGGAAACAATTCAAGCCAAATCAGTACTGACGCAAAACAGACATGATGATCAATGGGACAGAAACAACCTCAAGTACCCTCAACTCTCTGAGCTTTGATGAAAGGGCCATAAACACACATTGTAGGAAAGATAGTCTCTCTAATAGTGGGAAAACTGGCTACCCACATGCAGAGACTGAATCTAGACCAGTATCTCTCACCAGGTAGTAAACTAAAATCAAAATGAATCAAAACACTAAATGTTAAACCAAAAACACTTAACCTCCTGCCAGGTAAAATTCTTGAAGTCATAGGCAAAGCCAAGGACTTTTTGAAAAGTACCACTGTTGCACAGGAAATAGTTCTGAGAATCAATGCACGGGATCATTTCAAATTTAAAAGCTTCTGCACAGCAAAGTAGCTGACAGAATGAAACAACCTCCAGAATGTACAAAAAAATTTCCCAGTGATTCCTCAGACAAAGGACTCCTATTTAGAATATATAAAGAACTCAAAAAAATTAGACATCCCAAAATAAAAGGCTGAATCAAAAATTAGTCAAGCAAAATAAATAGATACTTCACAGAAGAACAGGTACACATGGGCAACAAATACATGAAGAAATACTCAGTATCACTGGCCAGTAGAGAAATGCAAATTAAAACATTGAGAGTTCATCTTACCTGAGAATTAATGAAAATCATCAGGAAATCAAATAATAACAAATGCTGGAGAGGCTATGTGGAAGAAGGAACCCTTCTACACTGTCAGTGGGAATGCAAATTAGTACAACCACTGTGGATAGCTATATAGAGAGAGATTCCTCCAAAAGCTAAAACTGGAAATTCCATTTGACCAAGCCATTTTCTTTCTAGGTATCTTCCAAAATTAAAGACATCATATTACAGTGAAACATGAAAACTCATTTTTATGGCCGCATAATTCATAACAGCTAAATTTTGGGTATGGCCCTTATGTCCATCAACAGATGAATGGATGAACAAAATGTGGTATTTACACACAAGTGAGTACTACTCCACCATAAATATAGATAAACTTGAGTCATTTGTAGGAAAATGGATATACCTTGAGACCATGTTACATGAAATAAATCAGACATACAAGTTTAAATATTGCATAGTTTTTCTGATATGAGAAACCTAGAGTAAAAACAAAGAGCAAAATAAAAGATAAACAGGAAACAGGGAGACAGATATTTCTCAAAGGGGAAGGAGATCAAGAAATGGAGGGATGGGAAGGGTGAGGTGGGATGGTGGATGATAAAAGAAATTGGGAGGTATGAACTATAAAAGAAATGTTTTTGTATTGCACTTATTCAAAAGATAATTGTTTAAAACAAAATTTATCATATCAATGCATTGCAAGTTTATAATACACAGAGGTAAAAGGTAAGACAAAAACAGCACAAAAGCTGGACAGGGTGAAATGGAAGCAAACTGTTGTGAGTTTCTTACAAAATACATGAAGTGTTATCACTTGAACATATTGATAAATTGAAGATGTATACTATAGATCCTTAAATACCTGCTAAATTAATACAACACAAATATTTATAGCCTATAACTCAACAGAGAAATAAGATGCAATCATGAAAAATGTTTAATTTGTGAAAAGCAAGCACTAAAAAAGAAAACAGCACAAAACAGAAAAGGAAAACATAAATTTAACCCAAGTACATGGGTAATCACATTAAAGGCTAATATCTAGAAACTCTAATTAAAAGAGCAGAGACTGTCAAATGAAAATAAAAAGATTCAATTATATTTCAATCACTAAAATCTGCCTTATATATGACTGAACAATTAACTACAAAGATAAGTAAAAGATAAACAAATACTTCGCAAAATAAAGCAGCATTGACTATATTAATAACAAAGTAGAATTCTAAATGAAAGAACATCACAAGGAATAAAGAGGATTTTTTTATAATGATGAAGGTGTCTAGTGATTGAGAAAACACAATAATCAAAAAGTCTTCTGCACATAGTACAGTTTTGAAATGCCTTGTATGAAACTGATAAGAGCTTACAGGAGAATTTTTTTTAATCAGCAATTATAGTCCCATATTTTAACACACTTCTCTAAATTATTGATGGAACAGCTAGATAGAAAATCAGTAACGACAGAGATAATTTCATCTATACTGTCTATCATATTGGCCTAACATCAATTAATAAAGCACTCTACGCAACAATATTAGAATCAACATAGGGGTAGGGAAAAAATTTATGAACAGAACCCAGACTGCACGGGAAACAATACAAAGAATCAGTGCTTGGGACCACATTATATTAAAAAGCTTTTGCACAGCAAAAGAGATCACCAATAGAGCAGGGTGAAAACCTACAAACTGGGAAAAAATTTTTGCTAGCCATCCATCAGACAAAGGTCTAACATCTAGAATTTACAAAGAACTCAAAAAAATTAAACCTCCCAAATTTAAAGACCCAATCCAAAAATGGGCAACTGAAATGAATAAACATTTCTCAGATGAAGAAAAAAATGGCAAATAAATATATGAAAAAGTGTTCAACATCACTAGTCATTCGAGAGATGCAAATCAAAACAACGTTAAGATTCCATCTCACGCCAAAAAGAACCGCGTTTATGAAAAAATCAACCAATAACAAATGCTGGCGAGGCTGTGGGGAAAAAGGAACCCTCCTCCACTGTTGGTGGGAATGTAGACTGGTCTAGCCACTGTGGAAATCAATATGGAGATTCCTCAAAAAACTACAACTAGAAGTTCCATTTGATCCAGCTATCCCCCTACTGGGGATCTTCCCAGAAGAATAAAATTGTCATATCACAGGGATATACGCACAACCATGTTTATAGCAACACAATTTGTAATAGCTAAGTCTTGGAAACAGCCTAAATGCCCACCAACCAATGAATGGCTAAAGAAAATGGTTTTTCTACACAATGGAGTACTACACAGCCATAAAAAAGGATAAACTAGAGTCATTTGTATGTAAATGGATGTTCCTTGAAAACATACTATTAAGTGAAATAAATCAGACACTCATGAGTACACATCGAATTGTTTCTCTGATATGAGAAACCATAACTGTAAATAAGGACAAAAAGGTGTAATAGATATTATATAAAAGGAAAATAATATACAAAGGAGAGGAGCACTAGAAAGAGAGAAGGGGGAAAAGCAGGAAGGGGAAAAATGGAAAGAAAGGGGAAAGGGAAATCATGGAGAAATGTGAGTAAACCTGCTGTAAATAGGGATGGAGGGAACAGAGGGGAGGGGTGGGGAAGAGGGGGGAGAACCAAGATGAATCATGTACAGGTACAAAATAAATGTGATCAATGTGATCATTATATGTACAATGTACCAATATATGTTCTTGGTTAAAAATAAATTTAAAAAAATATTAGAATCAACATTCTTTTGTAAGTCACTGAAATACTTATCAAGGTAAACTATACACTGGGCCATAAAACAAATCTCAAGAACCTTCAAAGTATTCATATCAGGAAATAGGAAAATTTGAGGGGAAGCCACTGACTTCAAATTGGAGAAAAAGACAAATTGATACAAAAGATTACAACTTACCAGTGAAGAACCCCACACACAAAAATTTCTACACCAAGAAATGCCAAGGTAAGGAAATCTGAACTGTTACTGATGAATTGCTGGAGGCTTAGTGTGGACAGGTCTGATAATTAAAAACTCTACAGGATCCAATTATAATGGAGCACCCACACTTTTGTAAGTTTTACCAGCAGGAACTACCAGATTCTCACAGGAAATATTGAAAAAAAATTCTCATGTTTCTGGTAGCAAAAATAATGATTTTGAAATATATCGGAGCATTAACAAAGTAGGGCATACATAACCTACTGAGGTTTCATCAAAATCTGAGTTGAGAGAAGGAAAACTACTCAATGCTAGTGCCCCTTTCCCACCAGAGGGGGGCAGCGCTGAGAAGTACAAGTGAAGTTCATAACCCAGAAGTACAGGATGACTAAAAGATTCATGCCTAATCACAAAACCACAGAATACTTCCCTTCCACCAATATTTATCATTTACCATTGTATTACTATAGGCCTATTTATGATGATTCTGTTTTACCCAGTACCTCATGTTCAGTTATGACAATAATTGTAAGACATATTACAAGGTAAAAACATAGTTTTAAAAGACAGACCAACATCAAAACCAGACTAAGATATGGCAAGAATATTGAAATCATCAGACCAGGAGCTTTAAAAAACTACATTAGTACTCCCTTATCTATGAGAGACACATTCCAAGAACTCTATGGATGCCTGAAACCACAGGTAGTATTGAATCCTGAGCCCTCTGTATATGATGATTTTTCATCTATGCCCTGATGCACTACCCATAGCACCATGGTTAATCTGTCCTTCCGTGTTTTATACCTTGGTCCCTCCTTTGCCACACTGCCTCTGTGCTTTGGAACTATTATTAAGGAAAATAAAGATATCTTGGATACAACCAGTGTGATATGACAACAATAAATCTGATAACCAAAACTGCCATGGAGTTACTAATGGGCAGGTAACATTATGCAGCATAGAAAACTGCAAAAAGCAAGTAATTCATATCTTGAGTAGAAGAGAGCATAATGGTACCACATTTCATTGTACTACTCAGAATGATGGGCAATTTAAAATTTATGTTTATTTATGGGATTTTCCATTTCATATTTTTGGACTGCAGTTGATTGCAGGTAACTGAAACCATAGAAAGCAAAATGATAAATAAGGAGGAATTACTATATTATTAATATATAAGGGCTGTAATGGACAATGAGAACAACATGGAAGAAAAGATGGTCAGTGTATGCAGATAGACAGAAAATTCTAAGAAATAAACCAAAAGAAATGTAATGATAAAAAATCCTATAACAGAAATGGAGTAAGCCTTTGATGGCCTTATTATAGCCAGGACATGAACAAGAAAATAATTTCTGAGTTTGAGGACACTTCAGCAGATACTTTCAAAACCAAAAATGAAAAGGAAAAATTACTGAAATAAAAGAAAGAGAACAGAATACCTCTGGAGTGTGAAACAACTACAAAAATGCAAAAATGCATTATATATATATTTTATATAGTTATAAATTATATATATTTATATATCATATATATATCATATATATATGATATATATCAGAACTATAAGAAGGAAACAAAGACAGAAAGAAACAGAAAAATATGTGAAATGATGACTCGGAATTTCCCCAGATTAATGTCAGGTACAAAATCACAAATCCAGGAAGCTCAGAGATCACCAAGAAGGATAATTTTCAAGTAGGAAAATGCAAATTAAAACAATGGGATAATATTATACACCTACTAGAACAGCCAAAATCTGGGAAAACTGACAACACCAAATACAAGACAGGATGTGGAACAACAAGAACTCTTCTTCATTGCTGGTGGTAGTACAAAATGGTATGTTTACTTTGAAAGACAGTTTAGCAGTTTCTTTAAAAAATTATCATTCTTACGATACAAAAGAATAAACATGATCTTTGATGTTTACTCAAAGGAGTCCAAAACTTCTATCCATACAAAAACATGCATACAAATGCTTGTATCAGCTTTATTCATAATTGCCAAAATTTAAAATATTCTTCAGTGGGTGACTGAATAAACAAACTATAATACACTTAGATGATGTGGTATTAACTCTAAAAAAAAGATGGGGCCATGAAAGAGAGATTTAAATGCATATTAGTAAAATAATGATTCTAGCTATATTATTCTAGAAAAGTAAAAACTATGGAGTCAGTGCAAAAATTGGTGGTTGCCAGGGGTTACCAGAGAAGAGGAAGAATCTTCTGTGGAATACTGAGGATTTTTTTAGGACAGTGAATCTATTCTATCTGATGCTATTAGGATTGGTACTTGTCATTGTACATTTATTCAAACCCATAGAACATACAGCAACAAAAGCAAAACCAAGTGTAAACTATGGACTTTGGGATAACAGTAATGCAACAGCTTACAAAGAAGGTTCATCAATTGTAAAAAATATATACCATTCTGGTCAGAGATCTCGATAACTGGGGAGGCTACACATTGTGAGACATGGGATGGTACAGGAAATTCTTGTGTCTTCATCTCGATTATTCTAGGAACCCAAAACTGCTATTAAAAAAATAGGTCAATTTAAAAAAGACAAACCACAGATGGGGAGAAAGTATTTGAAAATCACACATCTAATAAAGAGCTGTATGTATAAAGAATGTATAAAGAATTTTTAGATGCACTATTAAGAAAATAAACATCTACATTAAAAATGCTCAGAGGGTTTGGAATATATGCTTCACCAAGAAAGATATATGGATGGAAAATAACTGCATGAAAGAAAATTGCAGCATCATTAATCATTAGACAAATATTTATTAAAACCCCAGAGAGATACCACAACACACCTATCAAAAAGATTAGCCTTACCAAGTATGGGCAGCCCGTTTGCAACATGTACCTTGCGGATGGGAATGTAAACTGTTACCACCATTGTGGAAGGCTCTTTTGAGGTTTTTCAAATACTTATAAACATATCTACCATATGTCACAGCTATTCCATCACTATGTGCTAAGAAAAATGAAAGGGACTTGTACAGAAATATTCAGTCAGTTTTTTATGTAATGACCTCAAACTGCAAACAACCCAAAAGGCCACCAAAAGGTGAATGAATGAACTTACTGAGCTATATCCATGCAATTAAACTACCCAGCAATAAAGAAGGTATTATTGATATATACCACATGAATAAATCTCAAAGAAATCAAGCTAAGAGAAGCTGCACAAAAAACTTAATAGTGTATGATTATTTTATGTAAAAATCTCTGAAACGCAAATTAACCTATAGTGTCAGCATGTAGATCACTGATTGCCTGAGACTGGGATGGTAGACATGGAAGGGCAGGAGGCAAGAATTTACAGAACAAAATGAGGAAACTTTGGGAGAGGGTGATGAATAGTTTCATTATCTTGATTATGATCATACTCTCACAGAATACATACAAACAGCATATATTATATATGTAAATGGATCAAATTATACATTTTAAACATATACAGTTCATGTCAGTTGTACTTAAATGTAATTTTTTAAAACATAAAAGTGGGAAATTGAGTATTTGGGTTTCAAACATCAGCTGTATAACAATCTTTCATTTATCCTCTCCCAATTTCCTTCAAAAATACGTTAAAAAACCAGAAAGAAGGCAAGGGCAGGTACCTTTAAACACAGGAAACATATTAAAATAAATTATGAGGACTTTACACTATTTAAAAGAGCTATACAGTGGAAAATGGAATAAGAGATGCTCAACATGTCCTGCCACCTGAAATGGAAAATAATTGTAGGTGAAAGGGGAAAGAAATAACATTTTTCCCTCCACTCCTGTAAGTTTTGGGCTTGCAAATCTGTAGTCTGTGATAATCTAAATACCAGGGAGAGATACGATGCATTATGCCTCAAATTCTACATAAACTCACACTCCTTCCTAGAAATTACAATGACACATCACCCTAACTTCTTAAACTCCATAGACATTGATGGAGATGGGAAAAACCTTGTTTATCCTCCTCATTTGAAGAATGAGAAAATCATGCAGTTAAGGATCTGACCTTTACTCAGAAGATCTCATCAGATCAAAATGAAATCAGTAAGTAACTATGCATCAATTTCCCAACTGCAAATCTGCGTAGAAGCTTTCACATATAAATGGACATTAAGCAAGAGCAAATACATAGGACAAATTATGCCTCTCAACACAGATTCAATTTGGATAAATTTTTTTTCCATATGAACAAAAACAGTCAACTTCTGAAAGAAAGCAGCAAAAATTGAAAAAGGAAGTTCACCCTGAAAACTCATTAAAGGATTATACCTCTAAAAACTATTTACCAAAGTATACAGACAAATTTAGAAAATGTCTGTCCCTATCAGTGGTAGGGCAGACAGCTCGCTGTCCACCAGAAGTTTTATGTTTCCTTTCCATGGAATAGTGATTTTGCTCTCCAGTTAGGCCTACATTTCTCAGAACCTTCATCAGTGTTATCATCCATCTAATTCTTGGCAATAAATGAGTAACCCTGTATTACTTTTAGGCGAGAACTTTTAAATAATGGTTCCCATTTCTCCACTTTCTACTCCCCTTTAAGTAGGTGAATGCAGAACATGCTGAGGCCCTTTATGAGATGAAAAAGCCACAAAACTGAAAGCACCTGAATCCTTAAATCAACACGTGGAAGGTACCTAACTGCCAATCATGAATCTCCATTGAATTACATGATTGAAAAATAGAATTCTATTGTGCGGAGTCACTAAAATATTGTGCCTGATTTGTAACAGCATTTAGTGGTATCTTAATAAAATATGTGGCCTCCATAAAATATGAACAAAGGCCACTAGGATAAAATAACCTAATGAAAAGTTATAACAGAATGAGATATAATAGTGAAGAAAAAATGTTTGGTACTAAAAGGAGTTTTCTTTAAGTGTAAACAATAGTGTTAAAACAACCTTTAAGAAAAGTAAGGAGACACAAGAGGAAAAGGGAGATAACAGAGAAAAATAGATAAATAAAAAACCGGCAGCACAAGCAAGCAGGCCTGTGCCTGATGAACAGCGCTCCCTGATGCAAGGACACAACCATCTACCAACTTCAATCTGGCTACACACGTAGCCCCACCCGCCACCCACCACCCCCGGCATGCGGCAACAACAGAAGCATGCAGGGTGGTCTGTCACTGTAACTTCTACAAAAAAGCTTGAGTCTATGTAGAATTTGATTCATAGGATTAATGGAATAAAACCTATATGCAAATATCTTTTGGCAAAAGAGTTGAACTACAATAATAAAAATTTGAAGCTTACAGCATTCATGAAGGAAACCACAAGACGTTACCTACAAGGCAATACATATAATGACAGTTTTAAGATTCGTCTTTGAAATGTCAGAAAACAATGTAGCAAGAAATAATATTATTAGAAAAAAATCACTACTTTTATTATGCTATGCTGATTTATCTAAAAAATATAATTATGGCATAGGTGCATACGTTCAATGACAACATATGAATAACATTTTCACCTTAGTCTTATAAAGCCACTACACACCTTCCTGAAATGCTTTTCATTTGTTAATAATTTTCTAATTGCAGAAGTACTACAGTATCATGATATTTATCTAGTTGTTATTTAAAGACTATAGATAAAATATTATTACTAATAATAAAGATGAGCAAAATTCAAGATGTCAGTGTTTCTTTGTGATCAATTCAAAGGAATATGTTAAAGGCAAAAACCTGGCAGACCAAAATAATTTTCTTCAAAATCTCTTTGAGATTGATATCTGGGGCTCTCATTCTGTGTTCCCTATACTTCTCCCAGCTTCCTACAGAAAAACAATACTTGTAGTTAACAATATTACCCATTGATATGTATTGCCAAGATTTTCATTGAAAATTTGATGCCAATATAACACAAAGAGAACATTCAGTATGTAGAAATATTTAGGGAAATGATGGACTTTTAAAAAAATATTTGTAGCACTAGGTACTGAATGCTAAATTTAATGAAAATGTGAATTCAGAAACACATTGTTCATACCAATTTAAATATTTTGGTGAACTGACAGTATAAACATTGTATAAGATAGGACAAGTGATTTATAAATCTTAGTACTTATAATGCTTTTAAATTAAGGTTAACATATTTTTAGAAATCATGTAATCTATGGTTTGAAATATTGCCTGTTTCCAAAGAGAAAGTCAGGAAAACTGCAGTTATGTTACCTTGTTCAGGATGTTCTACCAGAATTAAACAAATATAACTCTAATGTAATCAAATAGTCATCCTTCTTCCCTATAGTATCCTCCAACTTCAGAATGAATTTTAATACAATGAAGCTAAATCCTGGATCAAAAATGCCCACTTTTTTTTTTCCCCAAATTCAAACATAGGCTTTGGAGACAGACAGTTCTGGGCTTGCAGCCCAGTTCTGAAAATTGTATGGTGCTTGGCAAATTATTTCACCTTTATAAGCTTCAGTTCCTTCATCTGTTAAATATAAATAATACTATTTAACTCATGGCATTTATGAGGATTTATTAATCTCTAAGAGGTACCTAGTATTATGTGTTATACATGGTAAGCATTCAATATGTTTAAGGATATAATCAATAACATAAATATTATACTTACAAAAATTCCCTATTCTTCATTTGTCTTTAAAAAAGATCAAAGAAATATTTATTTCCATGCAAAAAAATTTCAATTAATCCCTAAATTTTGTCTGCATCTCTAATTTTTATTACAGAACTTTTTAAAGGGGTGGGTACACTACATAACACACACAATGTATCTGCCAGTGCCTAGTAGAGAAACAGATTTAATGCAAGATATACAAATGTGTAAAAATTTACAAACAGGCTTACAATGGCCACCTGCAGAGTCAGGTGTGTAAAAGGGTGCAAAAGGGTGGTCTACACGCTAGAGATCCGAAGGATCCAGTTGAAAGCCTGGAGCTCACTGCAGTATCCCATGCAAGTCTGTATCAGGAGGCCGAAGGGTCAGTGCTGAAAGATGAAGGCTTTGCTCTGGAAGCCAGGGGATGATGTCCAAGGTGAAGGTGAAGACTGGAGCTCTTGCAAAGAGACAGAGGTGAGTCTGCCTTCTATATTTCCCTTTTATTCCATTCAGGCTATAAACTTATTGGTTGGAGCCACTTCCACCCAGAGTGGGTCTTCTGTCTTCTGTAAATCTCTTTAGCCACACATAGAACTATGCTGATCCAGTTTACTCAAATTGACACAATCAGTTAACCATCACACACAATAATTCTTTAAGTAAAATAATTTTAATAATTACAATGAAAACCAAAGGTAAGTTTTTATATCGAGTGTTCAAATTTTACTTTTTTTAGCAAGATAAATCAACACATCCATCAAGAAGTAAATAAATTGATCTTTTCTTTATCTATACTTTAATTATTTTTCTTAAAGAATGTAGCTTCTTCAGGCAGGGACTTATCTGACATACCTGTATACTCCCTCCTATGTCTAGCAAAGGGCCTGCTCATATAAGACATTAAAGAGGTGTTAACTGAATTAATGACTTGGAAATTTATTTGCTGTCAGTGACTATACACATCTGATCTATCATCACATGACTAGAAATTATAATATTAAACCAATGTGCCAACAAAAAGCTGAGATTTTTTTGAGTGTTTATATATTAGTCATTGTGCTAAATATCTCATTAAATACAATAACTCTGTAAGATAGATAATTACAATCCTCATTTCACAGATGAGGAAATGGACTAACCAAGAGGTTAAATAATTGTTATAAGTACATATAGTTAGGGGGCTGGGGATTTAGCTCAGTGATTAGAGTGCTTGCCTTGCAAGCACAAGGGCCTGAGTTCGATCCCCGGCACCACAAAAAAAACAAATAAATAAGTACATATAGTTAGAACAAAATTTGAACTAAAATGTCTAATTTAAGAACTTGGAGGAACCACTATAGGATAACTGTCTCCAAAACTCAGTTTAGGCATAGAGAGCACCCTATACTTGCAAATGAAAACCTGAATTCTTTTTGCTTTTTTTTTTTAAGTATATGTTTGCAGCACACAATGATTACATTCATTATGAGGAGTTAGTACATAACACATCTTTTTTCTTCATCCCCTTCTACACCCCTCCCTCCATCTCTTGGTCCCTTTCCCATATGCAAAAGATCTATCCCCCTGTTTACTATTACCTTTTATTTTGTCCCATAATGTATATTCTGGGTTTCTTATATAAGAGAAATTATGTGATATTTAAGCTTGTCTGACCTATATCATTTAATGATCTCGAGATGTATCCATTTTCCTACAAATGACTCAAGTTTATCTTTCTTTATAATAGAATAGTACTCCACTATGTATAGATACCACACTTTCTTTATCCATTCATCTGTTGATGGACACATTGGCCACTTCTAAGATTTACCTATTATGAGTTGTGCTGTTATAAACTGGCATGTATATATCACCGTTAATACGATGTCTTTAATTCTTTTGCGAACATACCTAAAAGGGGAATACTGGGGCCAACTGGAATTTCTAGTTTTAGTATTTTTGAGGAAGCTCCACACTGATTTCCACAGTGATTTTACTGGATTACATCCCACAAATTAGAAGGGTTCCTTTTCCCCACAGCCCTGCCAATATTTGTTATTATTTGATTTATTGATGAAAGCCATTATTCTGGAGTAAGATGGAATCTCATTGTTACTTTAATTTGCATTTCTCTAATGGCCAGAGGTTTTGAACATTTTTTCATGAATTTGTTGATCATTATATCATGAATTTACTGATCATTATACTACTTATTCTGAGAAATGTCTATTCATTTCAGTTGTCCATTTTTTGATTGAGTCTTTTATTTTGGAGGGGGTGTAATTTTTTTTTTTTTGGTTCTTTGTGTATTCTAAATGTTAATCCTCTGTCCAAGGAACAGCTGACAAAAACTTTTACCATTCTGTAGATTGTCTCTTCACTGTGTTGGTTATTTCCTTTGCTGTGCAGAAGCTTTTTAATTTTGTATGATCCCATTTGTTGATTTTTTATGTTATTTCTTACATAATTGGGGTTCTGTTCAGAAAGCATTGCCTATGTTTTCAAGAATTTTACCTATTTTGTCTACCAGCAGGTTGTTTCTGCTTTAATATTTAGATTTTCAATTAATTTTGAGTTTAGTTTAGTACATGGTGAGAGGTAGGGGGTCTAAGTTCAATCTTTTATCTTAGATAATCAATCTTCCCAGACCATCTGTCAAAGAGGCTATCTTTCCCCAGCTTGTGTTTTTGACCCACATCAAAGATCAGATAGCTAAGTGTGCCTGAGATTGTTTCTGCTTCCTCTATTCTATTCCATTAATCTACATGTCTGTTTCTATTCCAGAAGCATGCTGTTTTTATCACTGTAACTTTGTAATACTGAGACAGGAGATTAGGGTAAGGCAAGGAGGCTGGACAATAGGGCATGATCTGTCAATCATGGGAACCAGAAAGGAGGCTGGACAATAAGGCGAGAACTATTAATTATTAAGGACACTGGACAATAGGGCATGACCTGCTAGTCATGGAGCGCTGTCAAATCACAGCACAGAAAAGCTTCCCGCAGCCTGGATCTGACATCAGAAAGAGGATATAAAAGATGGCGGCCACTGGATCTCTTGCCACTGTCTTCTTACTCTTCTAGTGACTTGCTATGTAGTAGGGCATATTTTCTCTCTTCTTTTCACTTCTACTACTCCTTTTCTCTTCTTTTTCACTTCTACTTTTTCCTTGTTCTTTCTTCAATACATAAAAATTCTACATTCATTAACTGTCTCTATCCAATTCTTTCAATGGAACAAGAGCCTGGAGACACTGGGCATACCAACATCTGATAACAATACAACTTGAAATCCAGGATTGTGATGCCTCCTCCTTTGCTCTTATTGCCCAAGATTACTTTTGCTATTCTGGGTATCTTCTGTTTTAATATTAATTTTAGGATTATTTTCTCTAGTTCTTTGGGGAATGCTGTTGATATTTTGATTGAGATTGCATTAAATCTGTATAATGATTTTGAAAGTATGGCCATTTTGAAACTATTGGTTCTGCCTATCCAAGAACAGGGGATACTTTTCCATTTTTGGATTTCCTTTTCAATTTCCTTTCTTTGAATACTGTAGTTTTCACTGACAAGGTCTTTCACTTCCTCCTTTAGGGTAAATCCTAAGTATTTAATTTTTTCTGATGCCATTGTGAATGATATTATTTTCCTAATTTCTCTCTTATTGGTGTAAAAGAATGGTACTGATTGTTGTGTGATTTTATATCTTGCTACATTAGTGAATATGGTTATTAATTCTAATTTTGTGGAATTGTGAGGGTCTTTTATTACAGGATCATGGCATGTGTGAACAATGATAATTTGACTTCCTCCTTTCCTATACATATCCCTTTTATTTATTTCTCTTGCCTGACTAGAAGAGCTGGATTCTTGACCTCTCCCAATAATATACTTTGTGAACTCAGGTGTACCTCACTAAGTTCCAGGTGCCTCATCTGTGAGATGGGAATGAAAAAGTACTTATTTCACCAGGCATGGTATACCCTACAATCCTAGTGCTCTCGGAGGCAAAGACAGGAGAATCACATTAGAGAAGACTCTGGGCAAATTAATGACTTAGCAAGACCCTGTCTCAAAATACAAATTCGGCAGGGGCAGGGGGGAAGCTGGAGAGGCCTTGGGTTCTCTCTCTAGTACCCCCCCAAAAGATACCTATTTCAAGCTATCAAAAGTAGGTAGTTGTGAAAAACAACATAAAGCATGTTAAAGCACTTTATAGGGCCCAGGTATGATGGTCCACAACTGGAATCCCAGTAATCCCACCACTCAGGAGACTGAGGCAGGAGGATTGCTGCAAGTTCAAGGATGGCCTGATCTCCACAGTGAGACCCTGCCTCAAAAAAACAAAATAATAATAATAATGATAGTAACCAAACAAAAGCACCTTACATACTATATAGGTAAGGAAGTTTTCTACTCTCCTTTGCATATGTAAATTCACCCATAAAACATTTGAAAACAAAAGTAGGGAAAAATAAGACAAATATTATAAAGAAATGACATCATGCTTAGTAAGCCTAGTAGAATTTTTAAAAATTACCATTCAGAAGCTGGGGATTTAGCTCAGTGTTTAGAGTGCTTGCCTAGCAAGCACAAGGGCCTGAGTTCAATCTCTGACACCAAAAAAAAAAAAAAAAAACCAAAAAAAATTACCATTCAGAAAAGGTTCCGGAATAAGCTTTTAAGTATCTGCACAAGCCTGCAAGAAGCTTGAGTGTATCTACTCAACACTAATAGAAAATAACTCCACACCAATTTTGTATACCAAGTGGAGCTAGAAATAAAAATAATAATGCCTTAACTTCATATGAATAAAACCTCTTTCCAACATAATATTTCAATACTGTAACTCTGAAATACAGAGTACTAACATCAATAAGATTGAATAAAAGGAACAGAGTGAAAAAAAAACCCAACATACATGTTTTTTCCAACTCTGCCTCTTACTATGTGGCCTTGAGCAAATTCCTCATCCTCTCTGAACATTGGTTTCCTTATGTGTGAAATTTTTAAAAAATATTAGTCATTAATATGTTGTGAGAGCACAGTGACATAATTTATGTTAGGCACACTAGAGTAAAACACCTTTTATGGACTCAATAGATGGTAGTGTACTTATAATCATTATTAGTTCATATAGCTGAGGAAATTGAAGCTCCAAGTAGTAATAAAGGGTTCAATTACCACAATTAATGTACAGTAAAAATATGACTAGAACATATACCCTTTTATTTCTACTCCAGCATTTTTACTTCATCAAGACAGTATTATTTTCTACCCTTTCTTTACTAGAGAAAATTACAGAATACTCACTCCTACTTAAGAAATGGTTAAATTTTATATCCTATGAGATAATTTTAATTTGCACAGTCTTTTATTTATTGGTGGATGTCCAAACAGGTTGAGTTCATATTGGAATATTCCTCTCACAAAAAAAGGAGTTGAAGTAGAAATAATTGTCAATTCAATCTCTGGTTTGCTTATTATTACAGATATAAATTGAACTCTGCTCTAGCTTTTTGACATGTAATTCTGATAGTAATAGGTTCACATCCATTTCTTTCTCCTCTACCTGCTAATAGAAAGCATTCTGTAACAGTGTGTTAGAAATCTACCAGTAACTGCCTGATGTTTCCCTTAAACAGAAAGCTACTGTCTGTAATTCCATCAGCAGTTGTCAACAGTTTACCATAACAAGGGGCAGAACACTGAAATGGCTTTGCTATGAAAAGTAGATGTTCTCACCTGGAATTCCACTTCTGTGTTAACTAGAAATAAGATTATCAGTATCCATGTTGTATGAATCCACAATTAATCCTCAATCTTGCCAAACTATCAAGCACGATGTACATTATTTCCCTAATTCCTCTAATAAGTGAGGAAGGTGGCAGGATTTATTCTGCTATATACAGCTAAGGTTTTATCAGATTTAAGAAAAACTGATTTGGGCTTTAGGAAATTATTGTGTCAAAACTCTAGGGCTATGTTGGTACGATTGGTGCTGTTATATCACTGAGCTCATCTTTTTATCAGCGCAGAGTTGGCTCTTTCCTGTTTCTGATAGAAACCTATAATCAAGGCAATGGAGAAACAAATTTAAATAAGATACTGTCTGTCTACAAGTAGCTCTCAGTCTAATGGAAAATACAGCTATGCGCTGATCTTCAGAATACAGTATACTTACCGAATGGGTACACAGATAGAAAACAAACACAAAATGGTCAAATGATGAAAATGGAATCGTTGAGTACATACTGAGGGAACCATATGAGCAAATGCAATGGAGAATAAAACAGCCTTTCATAGTCAGAAAAATAAAGGCGTTACACTATGGCTAAATAAAACACAGTGGGAACCAGGACAACTGGGATACAAAAACATCAAGAGCCCAGCCATGACGAATACCGTGTGTTGTTTCTGACTTTATGCTGACGTCTGATCAGAAGCTGGTGACATGTCAAACGTGTTGAAAAGTTTTCACCTCAGTTGATTCATATGATGAAAAGAAGTTCAAATGTGTGGACTAATCCATGTGACCACCTTACCACAACACAAAAACATAAAGCCTATTATTCTATTTCTATGTTAACATCCATTATAAAGGAACTAGCCTTTTGTTGTTCACTTGACTACTCTTACAACAGTGTTCTGTGAAATACAAACCACATTTCACCACATTTATATACATTAGAAATTACAATGACAGAAAATGAAAGAGAAGAGTAAAAATTGTTTAATTATCTAATATACACCAGATACCATGTTAAGTACTCTGAATATGTTACTTGACTTCACAGATATAAAAACTGAGATTTGAAGGAATTAAGTAGCCCATGCATATAAAGATGTATATATGTATACACATGTAGAAATGGCAGCCCCCAAAATTTGAGATAAAACTTGAGACAAGTGCTACACAAATCATTTGCTGACTACTAAGCAATGTAGACACAGAAATGACTTCTAAAAAGTCAGACTACAGAACAAAAATAAAATGGGGTGCAACTAATGCAGCTCTTAAAGTTAAATGCATAGCTTTATTATAAAGGAAGGAAAATAAAATCAATAATCAAAGCTTTCTATTTTTAAAAAAGCTAGAAAAAATAATAAATCAAACTCAAAAAAAATAGACATAAATAATAAAGACCAGAGTGGAAATCAACAAAATATAAACACGAAAACAATAGAAAATCAGCGAAAGCAAAATTTGCACCTGAAAACATCAACAAAATTGATAAATGTTTAGCTAGATATTAACAAAGTCAGATAAAAATATACATTTCCATAATCAGTAATGAAAGCTAGGACCTTCCGGAATTTTACAAGAATAACTGAAAGGTCACCTTCTCCTCCACAAAATCCAGTTCACGTGTTTAGTTTCATCTACAGGATTTTAATGGCCTTTGCCCCAGCCTCCATATTTTGAAGGTATCATCTTCCCAAACACAACTCAAAAGGGTTGCAGTAAGCCATGACTTAAGTATTGCCCTAACTGTAACTTCTACCCACCCCTTTCAAATGCAAAGGGATTTTTAAAGAAATTGATGAATATTTACAAAGTACATAGTTTGTCCTGGTATTTTGATGAGTGTTGCAGATGCCATAATAAATAAAACAGTCTCCCCACCTGAAATGTAAAGCTCATAGTTCAGTGGGGAAAATACAGGTATAAACAAATGGCCATGATCTAGTACGTTAGTATCTATAAAATATTATGGGGATAGGGAGAAGAAGGGCCTAATTTTCCTCAAAGGGGAAAAAAAGGTGATATTTTGAAACAGCACTTGAATGATAATTAATTAATGAGTACTTGAATGATCACCTCATGGAGGTAGAACAGAAAAGAATTTCAGAAAAAGGGACACTATACAAAAGAGTATCATGAGTGCGTGTAGCCCAAGACTATTTCTAATATTCATGACGTTTTTAATAGGTAGAACATAAAGCAAACCCACTAGTGATGTACAAGAAACATTAACATGGGAAAGTTTTTTTTTGTCTTTTATAGAACTCTATTTGAAATCTTAACACACCACCAACACTATAAGATACTAAGACATCTTTTCATCCAACTCTTTTGATTTGAGTGGGTAAACTGAACCTAAAAAGTTAGAGAAATTAAATTACATCTGCATTTACTGATCATATCTTATGTTTAAGATCTTCCAATTTAAAGAGTCCAGTATGAATCTTTCATGACCCCTTCTCTCCCAGAGTGTGTCAAATACAAAACTAGTTCTTCAGCTCAACTTTTCCAACTGTCCAGTCATATTTGCAATTTTTGCTCTACACAAAGCAGTGTCAAGAGAAGAATGTGGGGGGAAAGCATTTTTGTTCATTTCTAACCACTCTTACTTTGGCATTTCTTCAGGTTGACGAGAGAGTAGGAGAAAATTCATTACCTGGTAACAACCTAAGTACCTACATTGGCAGACTACTGTTTTCCAAAAAGGCAGCGTGGCGGGGGGGGGAGGGATGCAACTAAATAACCATTAAATGCTACAATTAGTCTTTGAGAGATAGTGAGGTGTCACTGCAGGATTTGATTAATCATAAGGATCTAGTGAAAATATGTCAAGCAGTAACCAAACGTAATGTCAAATCACAAAACAGTGCTGCATATACAGTTAATATCATGATCTTCCTCACTCAATACTGATTTTGTTTATGACATTTATAATGAGCTTTTGACATATGAGTGATAGCTACATCAAGATAAGAAATTAGAACACCTGGGTATAAGCTTTCCTAAAGCAACAGGCATGTTGAAAATGGAATTACAAATTATTGACAACTAAAATGCTTTTAAATGTCAGAGATCTGGAGTTTCAAGAGAATGGAAGTATCTATAGACCACCTGATAGAGCGATTGTCATTATATTTTTCATTATACCCAAGAAATAAGACATTCTCATGCAGGCCATCCTGAGATAAGTGTGGGCTGGAGCCCAGTCAAGGTAATTGGACTAGAAAAAAGGCTACTTTGTTGTCATCTTTCATTGGCACCTTGGCATGATCATTAAAGAATTTTTGAAAGTACATTTTAATGATTTAGGAAAATAGTATTAAGTCAGTTTCATGAATCCAAACCCTATTTCAAATGCAAAGCTCAGAAAAGAACATCTTGATTGCCCTATCCAATGATGGGTGTGTCAGTGAGTTAACTGTAATAATAATTCTCAACACTGGGACCATATTGATGGAACAGAAGGAATATGTTAAACTCATCACAGGGGAAAAGAACATGAGATTTAAAAAGTATTCTCCAAGAGTCATCTATTTTCCAGTCGAGAATCCCTAATTCAGAGGAAATGTACAGATTAAGAAACTTAATTGTACAGATTAAGAAACTGAGATCTGAAAGAATGAAGTGATTATACAAGTTTGATTTTTAAAAGTTTATAGCAGTAAAAGACACATTTCTATTAATCCCCCTCAAAATACTCCCTGTCACACTGAATACACTTATCCTATTGTTCTTGCCACTTGCTGAAGCAGTTCTGGAAGTCCTGTTTTGTGAATGTCTTCTGTTGGCTGCTCTGTGGTGGCTGCCTCGATGTCCTACATCAATTCAAAATGTTTATCTTTCATGGTCATGTTAACTTTGGGGAAGAGCAAGAAGCCACACAATGCCAGATTCAGTGAATAAGGCAAATGACGATATACAACATTTTTAGGAGCCTGCCTTTCTGTTGGATGGCACTCAGCAGTAGTATTCACCATTGATCACACCTCACAAGACACTGGTGAAAGAGGACTTCCATAACTGCTTCAGAAAGTGACAAGAATGATGGAATAAGTATTCAAAGCAAAAAGTATTTTGAGGGGGATTAATGGCCACTAGTCATTTGCTCTAGTAACTTTTAAAATTTCAAAATTCACTGTATAATTTTATCACACTTTGTACACAAATTCTTAGTGCAGATTAATGACAGAGCTAGCAAATGACCCAAATTTCTTGACTCCAAGTCAAACGTGAGTACTGTCAGTGAAAACAGACCTTGCACAACTGTAGCTCTGGCTAGTTTGCAAAGAGTTTCGATATCTAACATCTCATTTGCTGTACATAATAATCCTTATTGGTAAGCATGAAAAAGACCAAACAGGCAAAGATTTTCACAAGATTATAAGGAATGTCTGACAAAGAAATCTGAAACCCAGTATTTCTGAAACTGAATTCATTGTTGTTATGAAATTGTTCCATTTACTCATCAGAACTCAATATTTTTCCGTTTAAGATAATGTTATCTTCATTCACAAGCCAGCAAGAAATCTCAATCTGTAACTCAAATTCTATTTACCACTCTTCAGAGAGGATAATTCAGCCACTACAG
Organism: Hystrix cristata; assembly: GCA_004026905.1. Taxonomy (NCBI): domain Eukaryota; kingdom Metazoa; phylum Chordata; class Mammalia; order Rodentia; family Hystricidae; genus Hystrix; species Hystrix cristata. The sequence continues at coordinate 37,411 of PVJO010015037.1, forward strand.
CACAATGTAATTTCATGAGAGCATATATCATCTGAAATTTGCCCATGTCTGCAATTTAGTCTTCTAATTTCAAGTATCATCTAAATATAAACCAGGTATTGAGCAGAGCTAACATTAACTGGCAATGAAAAGATTTACATCTAAGAAAGATGATTTAATGATTTCATTTTATTCATAAGTAATGATAATCTCAAATCTTGAAATTATCAACAACACTTTATACTTTTCCTACTTATGCTGTCAAAGTTTGTTCATATTCCTTATAAAAATGAAAGCATAGAATCTGGCTGTGTTTTGTACTCCTGCTTTGTTTTTATTAAATTCCTACTTTGACTACCACTAAGAATTCACAAATATTTTGAAAACATGTCATTTACCAATAAATACTATGTGTTAAGCATATACTATATGTCAAACACATTGAATGTTACTTACATACACTATTCATTTATGATATCTTTGTGGCAACCCTATATATAGGTGCAACTAGTCACACTTTGTAGATATGTAAATAACAGATATTACAATAAAGCTAAAATTTTAATTCAGGCTTGGCTTACTATAGTTACTGTTTCTGTTAAGATATCTATGTCAAGAGGTGAAGGGGATCATTTAAGAATGCATGATATATTGCATGAGATATCATGGTTCTTGCTGCTGTCTCATTTACTATTCCATCTTCGTAGAATATATTATCCTTCTCGGTTTTACTGCTGGGGCTTGAATATGGTTTGTCCCCACCAGAATTCATGTTGAGACTTGGTTCCAAAACGTAACAGTGTTGGGATGTGAGGCCTAGAGGAAGGTATTTGCATCATGAGTGTACAAACCTTATGACATTGTTAACACCCTTCTCCTTCACGTGAGTTTTCACTTTCTCAGGACTGGTTTAGTTACCATGAGAGAAAGTTGTTACAAAGTAAGTCTATATCTCATGCTGTCTTTTATCTTTCACTTTTTGCCATGAACTGAAGGACCCTGAGGGGCTTACTCAATGTGGCCGCCTGATCTTGAACTCCAGTCCTCCACAATCATGAGTTGTTCCTTTATAAATTATCCAACATCAGGGATTCTGTTATAGCAACAGAAAACAAACTCAGACACCTACTTTTCATTCTTTTAGACCGAGCTCAAAAAAAAAAAAAAACACTTTAAGAAGCATTTTCTGACAACCCCCAAAGAGTCCATTACTCTCTTCTCCTGACATATTCACATTGCAGCTTAATTATCTAATCTCTCTCTCTTGAAACTGACCTGAATACCCCATAGGGAACCACTAAACCTTACAATCACTATAACTCCAATATTTAGTCCAATGTATAACATAGGCAAGGCCAACCTGTACTCATATTTTTGGAGAATTTATTATTTATAGGTGTTGAATTTTGTCAAAGATTTTTGGCCTCAATTGATAGTAACATGGTTTTTTTTTTTGTTTTTTCATTCTTAAAATCTTGTCTATATGATGGATTATAATCCTTTTTTTCAAATATAAAACCAGCTTTCTATTCCTTCAACAAAGTTCATTTAGCCTTGCTATATAATTCTTTTTATAGATTGCTGAATTCTTTTTGCTAATATTTTGCAAATAATATTTGTACTGTATTCCTACTCATGAGCTATATTCGTCTCTAGTTTTGTTTATTTTGGTTTGGTCTTTACTCACTCATTTTGTTATCATTTTGTTATCATAGTAATACTGAGATCATAAATGAGGAAGAAATTATTTCCTCCTTGTCTATTTTTTGGAAGACAGAAGACTATTGTTACTTTTCTATTACTGTTACAAAAATATCAAAAACAATCAACTTATAAGGGAGAATAATTTATTCTGGCTCATGGTTTCAGAGGTCTCAGTACATGGCTCCCTGGCCCAACACTTTGGGCCTGCACTAAGGCAGAACACATGGCAGGAAACATGGGGTAGAGCAAATCTTCTCACCTCGTAGCAACAGGAAAGCAGAGAGAGAGAGGGATTGCCCAGGGTCCCCATATCACCTTCCCTTCAAGAGCATGCTCCCAGTAACCTCTTTCCTCTAGAACCCACCTCCTAAAAGTTCCACCACCCCTCATGAGAACTGTTCTGGGGACCAACACTTTATGACAATGGCTTTTGGGGATATAGTCTAGATCTAAACTGTAGCAGCTATGAACTGAATAGTACTTCCTTCCTCTCAAAAAATTAACATTTGAGGTCCTAATTTTCAATGTGATGGTATTTGTAGGTGGGCCTTTCAAAGGTTGGTTAGTTAGCTTTCCATTACTATAAGAAATATCTGAGATAATCAACTTACAAAAAGCAGTTTTCCTTTTAATCACAGTTTTAGAAGTTTTAGTTCATGATTGTTTGACCTTGCTGCTTTGGGCCTATGTCAGCACATCATAGTAGGCACATAGCAGAGGAAAATCTCTCACTTCTTAGATTGGAGGGAAGAAGAAGAAAGGGCTGGGGTCTGACTATCCCCCTCAAGAGCACAGTACTAAAGTATGTATTGGATGGGGGTTTTATAGAGGAACAGAATCGATAGGAAAAAAAACTTACACACACACACACACACACACACACACACACACACCCCATATCACAAAGGTATAAAAGATGATTTATTAGACAGACTTACAGGACCACAGGTGGCTTAGTCCACAATGGCTATGTGCACAGTGGAGAGCAGAAGATTCAGAAGCTTCTAGGTCCAAGAAGGTGGGAGCTCAAATGACAAAATTCAAGCTTGCAACATCAGTCCAAGTCTAAAGGCCCAGAAGCTCCCTAGAGGTCACTAGCCTACATCTGCTAATGAAGCTAGATGTTGATGTCAACATGTAATGACAGCAGCAAGAAATACATCCACTCAAGCTGAACTGAGCTTGCAAGCACAGGGTAACTTTCTAATTCTTCCCCTTTTCATTCTATCCAGGCTGCCAGTCAGCTGAATGGTGCTACCCACAATCAGGACACGTCTTTTCCCCACAGTGTGCTGGCCTACATACTAATCATCTCTCAAAACACCTCCACAGACTCACCCAGAAGTGTGCTTTTACTAACTTCCTAGCCAACTCTTAGTCTAGGAAGTCGATAATCCAGATTAACTATTACATATAATCTAAAGACCCAAAGACCTCCCTTTAGGCCCCACCTTTTAAAGGTTAAACCACTTCCAAGAGCACCAAGTTAATGTTGAAGTCTCTAACACAAAAGCCTTTGGGGGATATTTATGATCCAAAGCATAGCAAAAGTTTGTTAGATTTAGATGAGCTCGTGATAGTGGAGCCCTCATGATGGAATTAGTACCTTTCCTTGGGGCATAAAAGTAGGAATACCTTTCTACTGTAAATTTGTACTTTAGCATTGTAGTAGTCAGCTGTGCATCTCAGTAGATGCACCTGGGAGGTACAGGAAGCAATCTTTGTGTTCACCCACTTGGTAAGACAAAAATGTGTTTATTACGACACTTCAAAAGCTGAACTGAAAGCTTTTGCTGTTCTTTTAGTATGGTTTTATCTTGCTAGAATTGCAGGAATGTAAAATACTTGTGAATGTAAAAGACTTTTGAGTGTAGTCTGCAGGTTTGTAGAGTAACAATGACACTGAGGAGACTTGGTTTCCTTCAAAACTTCCTAAGGTCTGGTGACTAAAGCACCCAACCAAGAAAGAAAAAGAACCTATAAGCTGGCTGCCATCTGCTCATTATCAGTGGGTAGTTGTCAAGAAACTCACAAACCATCTAAATACATGACTATTGAGAGACACCTAGCAGCAGTTCATGGCCACTGTAGCTTTAGGCTATATATGCAAAAAAAAAAAAACTTCAAAATATGGCAGAAAAATCTACATCCTTGTAGACATAAAGACATTTTGCTTTCAATTTAGAAGTTTATCCTGGAACTCACCCATCAGGCCCTTATTCATATAGTAATAAAATGAATGACACTGTGAAAATACTTGCTGCTCTCATCTCCCAAACTAACTGGAATGTGACATTCAACAATTGGTTTCCCAGTTTCCAATTGATGTTACATTGGCTAACAGTGCAAGTTGATCAGCATAAGAACTGCATGCAAGAACAAAGCTGAAACTCAAAATGAAATGTCTGCAATTTCAAAGCAGAGAATTGTATAGCACAATCTTTGGGTTTCAGAAAAATGTAACATTGGCCTCATATATGGCAAAGAAAAACAAACTGATACTGCTGATGTCAACATGTCAACACTGCACATTGATGGAAATATTGACAGAGAAACCTCCATAAAACCAAAGCCTGAGATGGTAACTTTCTACAACAAAAGCAAAGGTGGAATAGATGTTGATGAACTATGTAGCAACTATGAAAGCACCAGAAGCACAAAGCACTAGCCAGTGGTTGTGTTTTACTCAATCTTAAACATGTGTGGGATAAATAGTTTGACAGTTTACAAAGAAAACAAGTGCACAAAAAAAACACACACAAAAAATGTGGAGCACACTGGTGAGCTGATAGATGAAGAGGCAGGCCCAGCATCACAAAGACTCACTATGACAACAGGAGAAACAAAAGGATGTCAACTGTGCCCTACAAAAAAGGACAGGAAAACAAAACGTATATGCTATCAGTGTAAGTGAGACATGTGCATGGAACATGCAGTTGTCATGTGTGAAGACTGCATGGGGGAGTGACAGTTGAAGCAAAGATTATTTCTGTGGTAGCCTTTTGTTTGTGTTTTCACTGTAGTTCACATAGGAGTTCATTTCTGATGTATCTTTTAGGTTTTGAAAGGAAGGACACAGAAGATGTGAAAGTGTTGATGTTTATTCTTAACGTGCAATACATATGAAAATCTAGTACTTTATTTTATTGATATTTTATGTCCCGTCCACTATACATTGCATAATATAGTAAGAACCTCCTGAAAGAAACAGCAAGATCAGCAAGATGTTAATTATGTCCTATAAAACAGCCAGGAAAGCAAAACACATGTGTTGCCAGTATAAATGATACCTGTGTATGGAGCATGCTGTTGTCATGTATGAAGATGGCTTTAGGTATGATAATTGAAGTAGAGATTATTTTTACTATAGAGTTCTACTGGTATTTTCATTGTAGTTCATCTGGGAATTTATTTCTGCTGTTATTTTTTAGACTTTACACACCCAAAAGTCGATGTTGAAAATTTTGATGCTTTTTTAATAAACAATAAATACACAAAATCCAATTTTTTTAATATTTTCTTGTTAAGTACTCATGGTTTAATAAAACTCATAAAATTAAAATTAAAAATTCACCAAATGAAATATTATAAATAACAGATGAGGGTATTACATACTCATGATTATGTGCCTGTGCATAAAATAGGGTCATGCCCCAACACTACAAAGCTTGCTATCACTGTCTACCATGTGAGGACACAAGAAGAACATACCTAGGAAAAGAGCCCTCACCAAAATCTCACCATGCTCCTTTCCTGACCTCACCCTTGCAGCTGCTATAACTCTGTTTAAGCCACTACATCCATCATACAGCATTCTGAGCTGATTAATGCAGATAGTAGAGAACAGGTGTTAATCCTTCTTTAAACATTTGGTGAAACAATTGGGATCTAAAATTTTGCTTTGGAGGATTTTTTTGAATGCTTTAAAATTACAAATTCTATTTCCTTAATGATTATGAAGCTATTCAAATTATGTATTTCATGCTCAGAGAGTTATAGTAGTTTTTACTTTTCAAGGAATTACTGTATTTCAATTAAGCTGCCAAATTTGTGTGTACAGTTCTTTATAATACTCCTTTTTTACCTTCTTGATGTCTTCAGGATCTACAGTAATGTGCCTATTTCATTCCTGATACTGATGATTTGTATCTTCTCTGTGTTTTCATTAGTCTCTTTGTTAGCCTTTGTGTCTTTTATTGTTCCTTTTGATTTTTCCAAAAACTCATCTTCAATTAGATGGATTTTCTCTGCTGTTTTTCTGTTTTCAACTTCACTAATTTCTTCCCTTTATCATTTCTTATGTGCAGGTTGCTTTTGGTTAATATTTTTCTTTTTCATCTGAGGTGAAGATATTTATATTATAAATTTTACATGTTCTTCTTTTCTAACAAGGATTTAGTGCTATAAATCTTCTTTTAAGCACTGTTTTAGCTAAATTCCACACATTCTGGCATATTGTATTTTCATTTCATTCAGTTCGGTGAGTTTTTATTTCATTGTGTCCAACTCTTGGACCCACAGATTATTTGGAATTGCATTGTTTAGTTTCCAAATGTGTACAAATCTTTCTGTTATTTTTTTCTATTGTTAACCTCTATATGTTGTTTATCTCATCTACCATGGACAGACAACACGTTATGTAATTTCAATTATTTGAAATTTTTTAAAGTGTGTGTTATATTCCAGGATACAGTCTATACAAATATATGTCCCTTAGGTACTTGGAAAGGATATGCATGAAGTGAAAAGAACATGCTTGGTATGTGGAGGGGTCTACACTGATTAACCTCTGTTGAATAGTACTGTTTTTATTTCATTTTTGGATTTTCCAGTTTTCAATGTTCTTTTTCCTTTTGCATTTTGCAGTGCCAGGAATCAAACCTAGGGCCTTGAGTATGCTACATAAGGGATCTACCACTGAGATTACTCCAACCATTATATCTTCTGTTTCTTCATGGAAAGTTTTTTTCATTTAAGTATGTCTGTAAAAGCTTGTTGAAATATTTTTATTATAACTGCTTTTTATAACTTGTCAGATAATTCTAACACTTGTGTTATGTCAATGTTGCTGTCTACTGATTGATTTCTTTGAAGGTTAGATTTTGCTGGTTTATGAAAAGACATGTGGTTTTAAAATGAAATGTGAAATTACTTATTTTATGAGATTCTAGATCTTTTATAAATGTTATATTTTCGCAATCCTCTCTTGATATTGCTCTGGTGAGAAGCAAGAGGGTGCTACCTCACTACATCCACGTGTGAGTATAAGTCCAACTTTTCCACTTGTTTTTCATTAACATTCAGAGAGGTTGCAGGTGAGATTCAGGCTCCCCACCAGGCCTCCATAATATCACCCCTACTGCTATATCCTTCCTTGGCCCCCTAAATGGTCTGCCTTCTTTGCTGTACCTTTTACAATCTTCTTATGCTTCTTCTATGTCCAGGGTTTCAGTTGTACTAGTGAGACAAAGAGGAAAAATGTGTCTATCTACTGCATCTTTCTGGAAATAGAATTCCTTCCTCTCTGCCTTAACAACAGAAAGCCATATAGAGGTGTGTCTATATTGGAAATTAATGACTGTACTCTATTTCTATCATAACTTCTCTCTAAACCTCTGTGAAAGATCCTTTCCTCTCTTTGTAATCATAAACACTTCCGTGTTGATCTTTGGTTTTGCAAAGCAAAAGAGTAAAGTTCATGTCTGCTCAGTGTAGAATCTTTTCAGTTTTCTGGATATTGTAATAGAGAGAAGATCGTGCCTACCATTGAGCTACATTTTCATTTAAATCAAAATAGAAAGTGGCTTTCTCCTACTTTAGCATCTAACTACTAAAAGGCATAAAATAAATTATTTGTCCAAAAAAAAGCTTCTGGAATCAAAGATTTCCATATGATTAACTGAACAGTCAGGTGTTTTCTGTAATTAAAAAATCACATATATATTGTTATGGTTTAGACCTAGAGTGTCCCCAAGAAGTCTCATGTGTTCAGAGCTGGGGCTTGGAAAGGTGATTAGATCAGGGAGGTACTATACTCACCAGTGGATTCATTTATTTATGAATTCTGTAGCTGAAAGTGCTGTTAGGAGGTAGGGCTTGCCCGAAGGAGTTCACTGGGGGTCTGTGTAGCCTGGAAAAGTCTATTCTTCTCTCAAGCTCCTCTCAGTACTTTCTGCATCCTGGCTGTCATGGCTTGAGCACCTTTTCCTTTGCCATGCTCCTTTGTCATTCGTTTTCTGCCTTGGAGCTGGCTGACCTTGGATTGAAACTGTGAGCCATAATAAACCTCTCCTCCTTTAAGCTGTGGGTGTTGGGTATTTTGTCCCGGTGATGAGAAAGTAACTAAGACAATACGATGTAAAGTTCATGGGTTATAGACTCATGAATGATTATCTTTTAAAAAGGTTTATCTACTATGGAAAAAGTTGGCAACCTTCAATTTAAGTCATTGTAATTTGTTCCCTCTTATCAGAAATTTTCAGTATCTTAAATTTTAGTAATTTATTCAGTCATTCACCAAACATGCTACTTCATGCTAGAGCAAATGGCTAGGCCCTTGGGCATGGCCAACTTTAATGGTATATCACTTAAATAACTGTAAAGGGCCCTACACTCAGAGAGGTCATGTTTAATGCCTTGACTTTACCATCATGCAATTCTTCGTAATAATTAACATAGGACTTTTTGTTTCCATTTTTCACTAGCCCCACAAACTATGTAGTTTATTCTAGCCTACAGAAACAGGAAATTTATCCTCAAAAAGCTGATAGTATCAGAGCAGAGAGAGCAAAATTTTATAATGTGTTAAGTGATGACTGAGAGCAGTAAATAAGACTATGGAGCACAGAGACTATACAGTCAAGTGGCTCAGAGAAAGCGTCCACCTCACAACATTTGTGCTGAGTCCTAAACTCTGTGCCAAGCCCTGGACTGATGTTTTTTCAATATTTTCACTAATGTGCCACCCTCCTTAATACTAATTTTGAAATTCAACCCCTAACCTACATAGGAACATAGTTCATCAGTTCCAAAATCCCCATGTATATTTTGGATTAAAAAAGAGGTACAGGCGCTGGCTTGGCCCCCTCCCGGGAAAGACAGCTCCGGACTCCATCTTTGGAGCGAGGCTTGAGCTTGCAGGTCAGGCGCTCCCGGCGCGGATCTGCGTTGGCTCCGCCCCATCCCGGGGAAGACAGCTCCGGACTCCATCGTGGGCAGGAGGCTTGAGCTTGCAGGTCAGGCCGCTTCCGGTAGGGATTTGCGCTGGC